>JANJYP010080253.1:0-14005 GCA_024605115.1 Rastrelliger brachysoma | reverse complement strand
CGCTATACAAATAAAGATTGATTGATTGATTAATTGATTGATTGATTTGCAGTGTGGCTGTGCCCTAGTTCACTGGAACCCAATCTTATCTTAAATATTATGTTATCATATTTCAAGCAACAATAAAGCAGTAAAATATTCCACAGAATTCTGCATATTTTCATTCTGGATGACCGCCAAAACATCTCTAGGCCATTTAATTATAATAAACCATACTATCATAAGGCATACATGTGAAATGGACACTTGTGTTGCTTATGATAGTTTCAGGTGAAAGGGGCATATAATCAAATATGGTGCCTTTACTTTTCAGCCAAACATTATACTCATATTTAGACACAACAACAATCTAAATATTTAACACAACTGTTCAACCAAATAATTTGTTAGTTACATCAACTTACCATGTTTAGTTACTCTAAAAAGCACAATTTATGATTTCTTCAAGATGGCTAAGGTGCTCCAGACCACTGTTGACTTCAACTGCAAAGGAAGGGGGTGGGCATTTTGCTTGTGTGTGGAAGTTGCCTAATATGGTGCCATATTCCTGTTCTACTCCTATAAGGCAGGTAATCTTTTCAGATCCCTCCTCCTGTTTCTTTAAATTGCCTGACCTGCTCTCTTGTTCACATTCTTGCTCTTTACTCAGGTAGTGCTCTGGTTGGAAACATCAAAGAACATAATCTGAACACCAACTTAACTCTCAGGTAAAGCTCAATTTATTTTCTTTGGTTTATTTGAATTGTTTGGATCTGATAAAAACCTGCAAATAGTGGACAACTGCTGATTTTCCTTTTGCTCTGAGCCAGTTGTACTGGAGATCAGCATTTTAATATTGTCTCTATATTGTTATATATGTGTCCATTAATTTTATTTTATGCTCTACTCTCTCTATCCCTACAGGACAATCTGACTGACAAAGAATTTCATCAAGTTACAACTGTACTATCACATCCTGTATCCTCTTCATCCAGTTTTCAGAGGATCAATCCTTGTCACCATGCCCACCCAGCTCGCCCAGTCCTCCCATGAAGAGGCCTACATCTCCCTGATGAAAGGCTTGACAGAGTTAGACTTTAATGGTTCCGCTGTTCCCTGCCATCTTGTTTTAGCTGGAGACCATGCCTTTCCTTTAGTGATGAACAAACAAGGCCAGGTCCTGATGGCGGCCTCTCAGTACGGCCATGGAAGGATTGTGGTCTTGGGTCATGAGAGTTACTTGACCACCTTTCCTGCTCTGGTAGAGAACGCTCTGAACTGGTTGAGAGGAGACGGATCTGAAAACCTGTTTGTGGGGGTCCGCAACAGCGTGAAGGGAGTGGCTGATAACCTCAGCACATCCATCTTCCAAGCTGAAGTTGTGGGGGCTTTTAGTGAGGATCTGGGGGTTGGTGTGTATGTGACAGATGCCTACAGTGTGGGTGCAGATGCAAAGAACCTGGTGGCATTTCTGAAAGCTGGAGGAGGAGTGCTGATAGGTGGACAGGCGTGGTACTGGGGTTCAGTCAACCCTAATGAGAACACAATCTCTCATTTTCCAGGAAATCAGGTGTCTGGGATGGCAGGGATCTACTTTACTACGGAGTATGGGAAGAAAGGCATCCTGCCTGTCTACCCACAGATCCCCTCATCCTGGAAGACTTTAGCGTGAGTGTATACTCCTT
The DNA here is from genome assembly GCA_024605115.1 of Rastrelliger brachysoma. Lineage (NCBI taxonomy): Eukaryota > Metazoa > Chordata > Actinopteri > Scombriformes > Scombridae > Rastrelliger > Rastrelliger brachysoma. The sequence continues at coordinate 12,341 of JANJYP010080253.1, read as the reverse complement.
TTTCATTTCAAATGCAATGTTTCTTTTCATCTGGTACTGATCATACAACTATTATTAATACCTACATTTCCTGATTTTCAAATTTAAATATTGTAATCAACATATGCAATATTGAAAATCCTTAACTTTGTTGTTGGCGAGATACCTTTTTTGTTGTAAAATCAACCACATCTTAATTATATGGGGATGCCCTGCATAGATTTTATATGAGTAAATAACTAAAGCAGCAACACATTCAAATGTAATTGATTACACTGTCTATAATATGCACATCCATGATCCCCTGTACTGGTATAATACAAGATATTTTATTCATCACCTGACTTTGGTACATTAATTAAACATAAACAATTTCCAAGACTGCAAAAAATGGAATTATTTAACACAAATATTAATATTATATTGAGAAACAAAGTTAGTCTATTGAAAATTTAATTTATTAATACTGATATCAGGCATGAACATATCTATGAATATGGTCATTCATCCAGCTCATTGTTATCTTTGTTATCTAGACCTGACTTTTCCTGCTCCTTAATCACCCTGGGTCTCTTTCTCTTTTCTCAATTTGCCCTTTTTACAGTATTGGTAAGGATTTTGAAGATGACTTGGAGTCCTTACTGATGGGTGTTTCCGAATTTGATGTCGATAGAGACTCAGTACTATCTGAGGTTCTGGTCCATGGCCCACTGGCCTTCCCCATTGGTACCACCAAGGATAGACAGGCATTCCTGGCTGGAGCCTACTATGGGCTAGGACGAGTCATTGTGGTGACACATGAAAGTTTTCTGTCAAACGAGGTGAAGTCTGACTCTGTTAATGGTCTTATAACTCACATAGTGAAAGCTGAGCACATGAGAGTTTGCTCATGTAGTTTGTGTAGCATATATTATTTCATATCATGGATGAGCTTCATGTAGTTTAAGGCCACCAGCAATTGGTTTGCATCTGCAATGAGAATTTAATATTGCATTTTGTTGATACATCAAATATCTTAATGTTTTTAATAACTATGTCTTTGGAAATGACCCCTTTCTTTATAGACTTCATTTTGGGATAATGCCATTAACTGGTTGGACCAAGGCCGGAAAGGTGTTGTTGGTGTTGTGCCCAACTTAAGACTTTACAGCATGCACGAGACGGAAAAGACAAACTTCAGGAAAGACCTAAGTGTATTTGTATGTACAGCATACAGCGACCAACATGTGGATGAAATCTGTGACTTTGTGGCAGAGGGGGGAGGCCTGCTAATTGGTGGGCATGCCTGGTGGTGGGCCTCTACACACCCTGGACAAAACCCAATGACAGATTTCTCAGGTATGATAATGCAATACAAGAGTTTAATTCAGTTGTGATGTTATACTGAGCTTGTATACAGAACACAAAGTGGCACGTGAAAAATAGATTTGCAGTCTCAAAGTACAAGAAGAACAGAAGCTTTAGTGAACATGAGAGCAAAGGCAGAAGGTAGCAGCAGAGACAAAACTGCAATTGTCATATCAACTTCTGACATTATGTCAGTCACACAGAGACAACACTGAGGACACCTTGAGGATAAATGGGGAATTACAGAAAAAAACAAAGAAGCACCTACACCCTTGGATAGAGAAAGAAACAAGTGCAGTATGATTTGCATATTGTATAGTATATTGCCTTCAAACTCTAAAATGCATTGTTTTTGGTGCAGAAAATTATTATTATTATATATTAAAAATATTTGAACGGCATGAACTAATTATTCAAAGAATATCAGGTTCAGATCAATAATATTAATTTTGAACATGCTCACTGAAATTAGTGGAAAATCCATTGTTTGTAATGACAGCTTCCAGATAGAGTGACGTGAGGCTGCTAGTATTTAGCTTGTCCAAGTGTTGCTTTGACCTTTTTGTCTGTTGGGTTCTGGCTCCAATTGGAATAAAGTGGCTCCATCCATTTTCAAATACAGTTTATGATTAATCAGTCAAACACCTAACAATAAAAGCTAAATATCACAGCACATTTGATGAAGCCAGATTTCTTCATCTGTGTTTCAGGAAACAAGATCCTGAACAAAATGGGCTTGAGCCTGTTAGAGGAAACAATTGGAGGAGGTTTGTACAAGGCCCCAGTGCCTAGCCAGGCCATGAAAGACAACTACCACTTTCGTCATCTTCTACGTGGATTTGCTGGTCATGTCATCCAGGGTCAAGAACTCACACTCAGAGAAGACCACCTTAGAAAACTGGACAGAGAGTGTGTCAGCTTCTTGAAAATGGAGGCTCATGACAGCTACTCCTATACACAAGTGCTGTCCATCCTCATTGACGTGTTGAAGGCAGGCATGCCACAGGTGAGCAGTGAATGACTTAATTGTCTATTATTGTCATTAGTATTCATATGATGATCTAATTAGAGTAAGTTTCAAAAATTAAGTTAAGTGCTTTATCATTAAGTCCAATAGTTTTTGTGGCCAAGCTATGGCAGTACAATATGGTGGTGACATTACATTAAACATACAATACATAGCACTCACGAAATAAAAGTATTTAGGCATCTTTTTGTTATATATTGCAAAAAATGTGAATGAGATCTGATTTATAATTATTCCTACTCACTTCCTTTCAAGGTGAGTGAGGACAACCCTGTAAAGAGTCCCAAAGATCGCTTTCTACTCCGTCTCGGGACACAGGTGTATCAGGTTTGCCCAGATCCTGATGTCTTCCTACCCTACCTCTTCAAGCAGAGCCCCATGATGCCTTTTGTCTATAACCACAAGATCAAGATCAATGCTAACACATCAGGTCAGTCTTAGTATAGACAATTTGATAATTTGATATGTTGCTGTACTGTATGGTATTAATTTGCATTAAGTCAGATGAAATCATTCTGGTGCCTGTTGTAGATGCATTTGTATAACATTTGTTGCTCTTTGTGTGTGTCAGAATGGGAGGAGTGGCTAAGTACAGGTCTTTACCTTTTTCCTGGTATGAGGACCGACATGATCATTCCACCAGAGATACTGAATAAGGGATGGAAGGTAGAGTACACAAAATCAAACACTTACATATCTCAATTTGCCAGTGTTTTTTTAGTTTAGTGTATTCAATATGACTCATTGATTTGCAATTTTGCAAGCATATTAATGATACACACCCAGAAGATCAGACATGTCATTAAATTAAAATAGTTTTTCAGTGTGTTTTCAGCATTGTGATCAATCCTGTCACATTGCACAAAGTCATTTGATTTATTGTTTAAATATAAATTTTATGAACCCAAGTTAATAAGAGCTTAATAGAGTCAATGTAATGACATCACATCTGTGACATCACATCACATGCTCTTACTCGGTACTTGATTTGTAGAGAATAGAGAATATCTACTATTCATTCTTATAAGAGACTCTTCTCAGCAGATTTTTTATTCCGTTATTTTAATTCATTTATGCCTCTTGCCCATTGTGCGTACAGCAGAACTCTCATTCAGACTTTCAAAGCAGTCACACATATTCCACTTCTTCTTCAGGTTCAGATCGGTTGTCAAACAGACTACCTGAAGGCTGAAGAATTAAAGCGAGCACCACGTGTTCATGAGCGATTTTCACTTACCACAGAGAAGATGCAGGTGTCCAATCTGTGGGGGGGACTCATCTACCTGGTAGCTCCACCCAACACACAGGTGGAGGGGGTGGAGGTAATAGTGCAGATAGCTGTACTTGCTCCTTATTATAAGTCTGGTGAGTGTGTGTGATACTCTGCTTATCAAATATTAAAAATATGAACCATGTGAGCATGAAGGCATTGAACTAATGTCATTATTTGAATATGTGCACTTTCAACAGATGAAATATGTCAATGCTCTGTTTTGATTTCAATGTTTATCCTCTTCAGGTGTAACATCAGCAGCTGATTGGTCCTTGCTGCGCACAGCTCAATCCCCTTGGGCAGAGTTGGAGTTTGACAACATTGTCCTCACTGTACCATCACATATTATTCGTGATCTGGATGACCCTGAGGGGGTGGCAGGACTCTGGAACGGTATCATGAGGGGTGTTGCTGAACTGGCTGCCAAACATCACAAATTTGCCCGCAAAGAACGCATCGTAGCAGATGTGCAAATTTCCGCTGGTAAGTGGGTTTTGGGTTCACATTATCACCTATTTGTGTGTTTTCTTTCCGCTGCTGTGTTATCAAGCTCAGTACAGCGACTGAGTTCACAAATGGCATTTCCTCATTATGCCATTCGCTGTATCATTGCAGAGATTGAGTTTATTTCTCTTCAAGTAGATTTCCATGGAAACCTAAAGATTCATGTCTGTGAAACCATTTATTCTACTAATTCTTTTCCATCCAGGTTGGATGCATTCAGGTTATCCTATCATGATGCACTCATCCATAGCAGCTGAGCTGGTCAGACCAGATGATGCCAGGACAATAGGCCTGTGGGGAGAAACCCATGAACTGGGACACATCCAACAGAGAGGCTGCTGGGAGTTCCCACCACACACCACAGAGGCCACGTGTAACCTGTGGTCAGTGTATGTGCATGAAGAGGTGCTGGGGCTCAACAGGGCAAAGGTAGTGTGAATTAAATGTATTCTAATTAAAATGTGTAATTACGTATCACAACACATCTTCATTATAATAAGCAACAAAGTATTTACCATTTACATATAATTACATTATTTCTTTCTTTTAATTTCTGCTTGGTTAACATGGTACCATGATGAGTGCAATGTCTTGAATGTAGGCTCATCCATCCATGACCTTGACAAGTCGGAGGAGTGCTGTAGAGGAGTATGTTAAAGGGGGCAGAAATCTCAGTGGCTGGCATGTGTGGGTAGCCCTGGAGACGTATCTGCAGGTAAAGACAACAACTCTATATGACAATCTGTAAAGAAAATACACTTGGGTCACACTGGAGTCTATAAGTCTGTAACCCTGGCAGTATAGAACAAACGAAAAAATTGCCAGATGAAAAATCAAAAAACAATTCTGTATTTGTATTTCTTTTAGTATTAGGTACGAAATTTTTTAGTTTGCTTGGATAAGTCCCCCTTATACTTTGTACAGTGTATAAATTTCCTGCATTTCATCATGTCTTTGAGCTTTGCTTTAGCAACCTCTGTTTTGCAGCTCCAACAATCAGCATGAGCTGCTGAGTATTATGACAAGTGAGACAAAGGCACAATAAAAGTTGTTGGGTCTCTATTTACCGAATCCCACTGACCTAACTTGAGGTCTGCAAGTGTAGAGGCTTTTCTTATTTCTGTTGTCATTTCTGAAATGTGCGACATAAACTTGGAAATGTTTCCCATCTCTGTCCTCCTGTATGGCATGAAGCTGACAGGTTCATGTCATGTCATTTGTTTTTGAGGTGACATGGTTCAAATAGTGTCTCAAAACTAATTCCAGTTCATTTGAAATCGTTCTCATTAACTGTCATGTCTCCATTGATACACTTCCTTTTCTTTTTATTCACAACCTGCTCTACTGTATCTCTGAATTGTTCCATGTAGCTCCAGGAAGAGTTTGGCTGGGATGCCTTCAAGAAGGTGTTTGCTGCCTATCACAAGATGAGCGACTTCCCTGAAGACAATAAAGGAAAGATGAACCTGTATGCTGAGACTTTCTCTTGGACTGTGGGGATGAACCTGTCTGGTTTCTTCAAGTCCTGGGGCTGGCCCATAGAAACAGCCACTGAGGAGAAACTCTCCAATCTGCCTGCCTGGATTAACCACCCCATGATCCAGTATGACTGATGTGTAGACTGCTTCTGACTTACGTGCAGGGAGACAGGTGTTGAGAATTATTTACTATGACTGCTTATGATCAGTTATGAACTGTAAGCTGATTTTTACTCTTGATATAATGATTTCAAATAATAAAAAGTTGCCAATGTTAATGTTAATCAAGAAATTAATGATGTGCATGAGGTTAAATAAGCATTAAAAGTTATGCGCTTCTACAGCTGTAATGCATTTTTGTGAATTTGAACAAAATTTTAACATCTTAAAATATTATTTGCATTTGTTTTTTCACCGTACTGGCTTAACCCATTCATATATAATTTAACTGAAAAATAAATGTGGGGTCTCTTTTCAGGCTTATACTAAGTATGTGGATAGTTTGCAGATTACCGTAGTATTTCCCTCGTGAATTGTATGCTCTCAAGCTACATGTTTGTTATCAGTTATCTGTTAATCAGTTTGGGCTATGCTTATAATTCTGACAGTTATGGGTGTTTTCCAGTTGTTTATGCTGATATTTTCCTTTATTGTGAATGAAAAACAACAATAAACAACAGTTTTATCCTTTTGGAACTTATTTTTATTCATCTTTTGTGGTTAAGAAGAGTAATGGTAGCTTTGAAAGGGTGACATGCACCATTTTGACAGTGGGAAACAATGCATTTTTTTCCCATTTAATCACATTGAATCAATATGAAAAAAGGGTTTTTGCACTTATACAAATTGTCCATAAAACCAAAAGCCAACGGCACCTAAAATTCTGCATTCATCATCCCTCTGCTAATATTTTACGCTCTGCAGTTGTTGTAAAACAGTTCCCCTACTGGTGTATTGGAGTACTGCTGCAGGAAGCCTCCCAGTTCGTCCACAGTGAGCTTCTCCACCAGGTTTTCTTCTGTGTTTCTCGCTTTGGCAGCTCCACTCTGAATGGGAATTTCATTGTTGTCCACACAGCAGTAGGCGTTCCACAGGTAGTCAGGGATGTTGACGCGCTTCACATTGTTCTTGACAATCCAGTTGTCTGCAGAGGGAATAGCACCCACCAGAACAAACGCTTTAGAGCACTTTGCATTGAAAAGGTCAGTTAGCTGGGACTCATGGATCCTCCAGGCATTCTGGTTCAACTTGGGGTTCTGAGGAACCACATTGGTCAGAGTGAAAGTGGCATTGCGGCTAGGGACTGAAAAAGAAAGGAGTGGAGAGTTGAGATCAGTCACATCCAAGTCTTTCCAACTACACACACTTCCCTCTAAAATCATCATCTCAAGTACAATGTTTTCAACTGATTAAGTTCAAATAATGACTTTATTTCTTCAGCATGGTTGACTGTGTGTCTGGTTAGGCCTGTAACTGTTTTACTTACTTTAATTACATTTTGATTACAGCACCAAGTTTACCTTGTTGTTAATGTGACCACATTTTTCCATTTTTGGTGCTCACATGACATGAGGGTTGGGGTAACAACACCAAAAATACAAAAAAAAACCCAAACAGTATAACCAAATACAACCTGACCAAAGGTGACAAAATGTAGATAAAAACAAAAAAAGGTAAATAAACATGATTTTGAAAGGAAAAGTTTTATATACATTATTTTATGTCAAATTGACCCCAAGGGATATATTGTGTGTGTGTTATTGTGTATGTGTTAGTAATGTTTGAGGATAATAGCAGGGTTAAATGATTAGCTGGAGGACACTATCCACACTATATGTGCAAAGCGTTAACAATGGAAATTAAAAGGCTGCTAGAGCATTTAAAAGTTGTGTTTTATTTTGCTTTCAAAGCTGCCCTCATGTTGATACAGACAGCCACCTGACACTGTCGCTATACAGGCCCCCAAACACTTTTGACAGAATCAACTCTTAAAACAGAATCTTTGAAGTAGCTGAACTCCCTTGTGCTGTGTTTCTGCATGATTAAATGATGCAAAGTTTATCTGTGAGGAAGTATGACACATGATGGGGCTCTTTAAATTACAATTCATTCTGCTGTTTTCACATCATCTTAACCATCATCATTATTGTTTTGGGATATCAATTCATAACCAAAAACAAACTGAAAAGTGTTTCAACAAAGTAGAATCCCACTCTGCATTGAAAATTGCAAGCACATTAATGTGAAGTAATGCTAAAACACTAGTGAGGGTCCCTCACATTGAACATCACTACTGCTCACATCAACTGACTTATCTGACTGGTAACTACTGCCATCTGCTGTCCCCTTCCCAAATAACACCCTCCGATACCTGCATGGTGTCCGTTGGGGTTGAGGTGACCACGATCAAAGCCTGAGTGTGTGTAGTCCTCATTCAAAGCCTGTCTCTCTCCTTGGTAGACCCCAGGGTAGTCCCTATCCAGCCAGTAGCCATCCTTCATCTCAGCTTGCCAGGACTTGTTTACAAGCTATAAGACATATACAAACACTCATATTCAAAGTGCCCAAAGTCTATTAAAAGAATAGAAACAGCACAATAAACAAGTCAGGGGTCTCCACATACTGTGCATATTTATATGTGTGAATGTACATATGACACATACTGATGTATACATTACCTACCTGAGGCTCTACAAACCATCTTCTCTCTCTGCCACCTCCATTGCTGGATTGGAATATATAAGAAGCGTAGACCGCAATACGATTGTTTGTGTCATACAGTGTGGCAAAGTGGTACCTGTTGGTGTAAGGATGAATTAGTGGTTAGATCATTTATATGACTGATTACAGCTTAGGTTAATGAAACATACATTAAGAAACCAATCTACATCTAATTGTATACACAAGATCATTACAAGATCATTGTCACTACCTGTTGACGAAGCGCTGGCAGAGACGGGCAGCACCAGGTGTAGAAGCCCCCCATTCTGGCACCTTCCCCTTATAGAAGAACTTCATACATTCTGGCACATCCTGGGGGAAAACATATGCAATGTAACATCAGGCTCCAAAGTGACCTAAATTTTATGTGATATACACAGATTGAATGAACAGGGACACATACCTCAAATCGTTCCACAACATCTGCATGAACAGAGAAGAGGAGTGAGAGAAGAGCGCACACAGTTACCAGGGTTTGCATTCTGGCAAAAAGTGGCACCAGAGGTTCTTGACCGCCCTATAATGTAGAACACAATAAAACAGAACACATTTTGTTAGTTAATTTTATCCAATAAGACAATGCACAGCAGGAATACATCCAAATTAATTCAGTATTATAATAGCTCAGGCTTGCAGACAGCAGAAAATCATTTTGTTTTTATATATATGTGTGTGTGTGTGTGTGTGTNTGTGTGTGTGTGTGTGTGTGTGTGTGTGTGTGTGTGTGTGTGTGTGTGTGTGTGTGTGTGTGTGTGTTTGTGTGTGTATCTCTACTCACCAGCTGCTGCACTTGTCTGTAGTAACAGCCTGCCCAGAATTTGACTTTTATAGATGACTTCTCCTCACCTTTCACCTTGTTTGTCCTCCACTTATTTGAACTGTGGTTTACACGTGATATGTGAGTGGAAAGAATCTGAATTTATCCTCCATAAATGACCAAGAGGTGTGAACTAGTGTAAAAATGGAACAATTACACAAAAAAAGCTGGAATGACAAAATTATGAGTTTTATTTGGTTTAATTTGTAAAGGATAGGAGACACCCTGCTGTATTTGAAGATGACATTCACCACAATGACAGTATTCCATGTCATGTGTTTGAAAGCATGTTATTGAATTCATTTCTTGCCTAATACAGTATGAATTTCCAGTATAATACTCTATTTTTAGCTGCTGCTGGAAACTAGTTAATTTTGTAGTTATTGTTCATCATACAGGGAGTTACCCTTCTGTGATGATGCAGACATTAGACGTTACACTGCAATAAAAACAACCTGATGTTTATTCCTGTAACATGTTATTAAGATGACCTCCTGGAATATTTACTACATGTTGACATTTGCCTACAATCTCCCTCAGCAAGCTCTTGGTTAGGTAACACTGAGATATCTATGTTCATGTGTTATTTTTCCCACGGATGCACCAAAGGTTTTGTGTAAACCTCACACATGGACTTCTCCCAGTTCTCTGACTTACTCTCTCTTAACATATGACTAAATGTGAACACTCATGAAAGTCGAGAATTTCTTGGTATCTGTATTTATCTCTACATGTCCATGACTGGATGATACTTTTTTTAAATTAAATGAGTCATCCTGGATGTGTATTGTTATTACACAATATAAGTAGTTTTATGTCTGTTGAGCTGTGTTCTCTTGATGTTTTTGCTACATATTCTTTATCATGGACATGTTTAAAGGTAAAAAGAAAAGAAAAAAACACCTTTTAGTTTTTATGAAACACCTTTCTTCCTTCTTTACTTGAGTAAAGTGGGTGGTTGAACCTATTGATATCTGGAATGGAGGTAATTACCATGAAGATTTTTGTTATATTCAGAATGAACCCATTTGTCATTTTACATAATGTTCTTGTTTTGAACACTGACCTTTTCTTTTCTTATTGAGTCTGTAAAATGTACCAATGACTTAAATAATATTTTTAACCCTTTCATAGACTTTTGTGTAGAGACAAGTCAGATGGAGACTTCTACATTTACCCTACTGTTCAGACAATATCAGCTACCTTGTTTCACAAATATTATTAACATCACCAATATGTTAGAAATAATTACTGCTGTTGCTATGCAACAATATAAAATCTTTGGTTCTGATCTCCTTACTGCCCTTTAGAGCTAGTTGATGGATGCTGTGTTGTGGCTAAGTAGCCAGAGTGACAGTCTGACAATTGGTTTTCCTGCAGGTAGCAACAAAGTTTAATATCATTTATAAAGTTATTGCTAGTCAATCCTAAAAATCCTTTCAGGTAAAAGTGCCCTCTAAGGACCAAATAATATTGGATCGAAATGAAGCCAATGAAGCTTGTGGATGCCAGAGAAAACACACAGAGAACATTAGGGATTAGATAAGGAGATCAAGGCTTTATTTAATCAGCCTTGTATTTTCCCATTACTCTGCTCTGCATTCATTTTTCACATTAACCACTTATTGTAAATCGGACTGCAAGACCGTAAGCAACAGTACACGATGGTGTAACTGTGTTTGCTCAGTGTAATTGTTTTATTATGATGGGGAAGGAATTAATGTAGTAATTACATTAATGATGCATACTATTGGACTTTCTATCTAATTTCAGAAGTAAACAGAGAGGAGAGAAAAGGCAGTCAAAGCACTCAGATAATGATGAATAAATGGGAACAAAATTCAACTTTTGACTGATAAACTCCCATTAGCTGTTCCTGATACTGTGAAAATTCAAAAAAGGAGATGTGATTTTTTTTTTTTGTATGTTTAACTTCATCTTACAGTCCCAATATAAATGTTTGCATTTGTCATTTGATTAATTTTCTTTTCATTTAGAACGAATTATTATGAATTATGAATTAGCAGATTTGTTATTTTTCTGCATGTGTATTTGGTGTTATTTGTACTGGAGGAAAAGACAGATGTTATTACTAAAGGCTTCCTCTAGGTTGCAGTGTTGAATCGCGATTTCAAGTTTTGCTTTTTGGTCCATTCTGCTTTTGAATACCATTGCGTTGCAGATTATTCTAGTGTTCATTCACCTGGAAAACACTCATTCTGCAAACTCACTGTCCAATCACAGATAGGCTGTTTTACAAACACTCAAAAACAAGTAAATTACAGTTCTGTCTCATAAGATGCCTCCAAAGCCATTAAAACACCTTCAAAGTGCAGATAGTGGCAGATAATCATTAAAGGTGACATTCTGAATGACAAGAAAACATACTGAACTACAGCTATGATGGATTTTTAGTAATCTCTTTCATGTTTTTGATTTAGCCCAAAAGTTAATTTGAGTGGACTGCATCTTTAATTCACTTGAATAGCGTTTTGTCGCTTGAAAAGATCACAGGGAGTTTGGTTCCCCAGACACAAATTTAGCCTAATCCTTGACTCAAAAGCATCCTCAATGGCTGTCTGTCAATGAGAGGAAGCTCAGTGCACTTCAACAGGAAACTGTGTGAGAGATTACAGACAAAGAAACAAAAGTCACTCTGTAGATTATGTGTGCAGGAAACTAGCTACTTTGATTTAAATTGATCCTGGTCACATGATCGATTGTTAATTGTCCTTGGGCTGTCTAGTTATATAGATTCAATGTCTGTAATTTAAATTATTGTCAGTATTTTAATTTGTCAGTGGAAATGAAGAAAAGCATTTGGAACTAAATTATTTTGTTAGCTGCTCAAAAACATACTTTTTTATCAGCTTAATACTTGATGACCTTTCCTAATTTTATGAGAATTGCTTCGAAACATGATCTTGTAGTGATTTCTGTTTTTGGTCTCTGTTGTAGAAAATTGATTGGTGCTGACAGGACATTTTACACACAAACAAAGTTCTGTAAACACATATAACCAGTGTTGGGAGTAACGCGTTACAAAAGTCATTAATTACAGTAATGTATTACTTTTTGCAGTAATGCAGTAATGTAAGGCATTACAGCAGTAAAAAAAAGTAATATTTTACTTGGTACAAATATCAGTAACGCACATTACAAAGCATTTTTACCCTGGGAAGTGACGATGAAAGA
>JANJYP010080230.1:0-34969 GCA_024605115.1 Rastrelliger brachysoma | reverse complement strand
GGCTATCAGAGTAGCCATGGCAGGTACTGTTGTTAACAATTCAAGCTTTTTCTCAGCTCCTTAATCATATCTGAGAAAGTATGATGACATACACATATAGTAGCTGACTCTCGTCATTTCCAACTTCCAATTACAACATTCATTTTCCCTGCCACTTTAAACGTACGATAGATAATCATGTCAAATAAAAGACCATTATCAGGCATTTTATGACAATTAAGCTACAGATGGATCAAAATTATTGTTTTACTTCAATATTTCAATATCCTGCTCTGTGTGAACCCTGTGTATTGTGCAAATGTCTCCCAAACAAAGGATTACAATCAATTAAACATTTATGGAAATGGCATCGCTTCCTGTAACACCGGGCTATTTCCCCTGACATTTTGCACCTATTATATTTTCAGACATTTGATGATGTTCCCGACTCATATTTAGACATTCTGATAAACACTGAAATGGACAAGAGTGAGACAAGGTAACCCAGCACATGTCTCCATTTGAGACAACATTTTGTTCCTCCACAGTTGGAAGCTTACAATAAGCTACTGCTAGATTGTCAGAATGTGTGAGAAATGTCATTGACCAAATAATTGTGGGCCAATCACAGAGTAATTACAATCATTACCTATAAGAGTTTCTTTAAAGGGGTGAACATTGTTAGTGACTTTGAGTTGAACTTTTTATAGGTTGAAGATGCTCAACAAGTCAAAGCAATTCATTCTCCATGTGAGGTTTGTAAATGACATAAATGGAAGCAAAAAGAAATACTATGAATGCCATATTTTTCTGAGATTATTAGCTTTTGTTTCTTACATTTCCACTGAACTTTTGTGAACAGTCCTTTCAACCTGAAGCTTGAAATATGCAAATGGAATAAACAGATGTGAAAGGAAAAGTGCCTATATGGTTTGAACTGCCAGACACCTTTACGAGTATAAAGATTCATATCTTCTGTTTATCATTCATATCTGTGTTTATGCATAATACCATCTCACATTATATGACTCAGTTTAATCAACAGGATTTACGTGAAGCAGACTTCTTTTCTGACAGAGTTTGTCTAATATGACTGAGGTCATGGGGACAGGTTGCCAATGTTTGCCAGTGGGTTTGCTCATGGATGAGACTATGATGAGCATCTCACCTATATACAGCTGATTTTAATTCACTGTAAAAAAAAAAAAAAAAAGCGACTCAATCAAAGCTTTGAAATTCTTGAGTATTTGACAAGAAGTGATTTTGGTACATTCAATCTACAGTAATTGTATAGTTTACAAACAATAAATTACAAATTATTTAAAATGTTTTGCCCATGATTCAGCAGTGGTCTTATTGAAAGTAATAACAGCATTGTTGAGATGGATTCATTCTACATTTCCCTTCAGTAATGCATTATTTCAACAGTAAACCTTGAAGTCTTGCTTGCCATTTTATGCATTTGTATACTGACAAAAGGCCTATAATTCATGCTGTTATTATAAAAAAGGCAGTTTGGATAAACAGCATGGTTCATTCCATCGTAATTCTTTATTCAGCAGGCATATCATGGAGATTTCAACAGTCATAGCAAATTAACCTTGTGTGTGCTTATATGAGCCCCTCTTTGATACATTTACATGCATCCTGATCTGAACTCTGTTTGCAAAGACACCAGTGACTTATTGGATTTCCATCGGTTTCTCACCAGCTTGACCTTCCTATTGCAAAATAATCACAACTGTTATGTTGAAATATTCAAACATAGTAATTATATAAATAATGAAGTTGGAGTATTCTCAGTGGACCATGTGCAGAGACCATGTCTGCTGTCCTACCTAATGACACACTGTACTGTATAGGCTTTATATCCACTCAGGTCATATTAGCTACTAGACTTGAAATTGCAATAAATACTCAAAATAAAAAATAGATTATTTTAATTATATGGGATTCCCTTATGACTTAGCTACATTTAATATTTGAAAACCATGTCATAGTTAAGAGAAGCATGTATTTGTTCCATGTTTTTCAACAATGTCTAGGAAAAATAACACTATCTTAAGTAGTTCTATTTTAGGTTGCTCCAGAAGACCTATGCTCCTGTATCCAATAACATTTTGTGTTATTACCTAAATTAATAACAACAGATTCATTATTTTGCATTACAAGATATTTTTTCCTCATAATTATTTTAAAGATTTTATGGCATAACTAAGTTACAGAAATCATAATTATCGACAGTTTCTTCGATGCATGTGATGTTTATCTGCAAAATTACATCAAAGTCATATTAAGAATTTCTAATGTAAGCATGTAGGTCAGAATGCAATTTGCTCCTATAAATGACACTGACTATTTTAGAGGACTTTGAATCATGGAATGTAGGGGGACCCAATTGACAAGCAGATCCTGATAAAGTTGCTGATTCCACAACAATTACAGCAATAAATGTACTTCAAAAGTTTCTCTGTGATTAAGCGCTGAAGTGGCTTTATTGCTTACGTCAGAGTCCTTTTTTCTGATTAGCTTCTGTGGAGCAGAAAAACAGGATGCCATTTCCGATCTTTTATTGCTCCATTTAGTGCTCATTTTAACACTCACAGAAATCATTAGTTGTCGCTGACTTCATTTAGATATCTAATAAACCCAAAACCCATTAATGTGATATTACTACTTTTTTTTAGTTTTCCTTCTTACATTCAAATAAAATATATGTGTATGTGCTGTCTCAAATAAATGTTCCATCATAACAAATATACAATATCAATACACCAATTCCAAAAGCATCACCTGATTGCATCATTAAACTGAGTACTGTTCAGCTAGAAAGCCATTTTACAAGGTTTTCCTCTCTCAAAACAGATTCAGATATCTAAAATCATGATACTGGCCAATATCCCTAACCCTAACTAATCTAATATCGATGGTCTGTTTTGTGATATTTTATAGTGTGAGTGAAGTACCATTGTTCCGTCAGTACATATATAATCCTTACCAATAAATGGAGAAGCATTGTATTATTTTGAAGGTGCATAAAATTGTGCTGTGACATATATAACGTGGATCATTTACACCTGGACTAAACCTGATTTATTTCATGTGTTTCAGAAACAGAAACATGTAAGTCAATGTTAATGTAACATTTAGGTAGCAGATTCAGTTTTTCTCAGTTGGTTGAAAAAGTCATACAACCTCTTAAAAAGTCTTGATAAATCGTTATTAACCTAGATATAAGTAATCTCTTAAGTCTAATTTTGTGACAAACAGTACACATTACAAAATCCACTTTTAGCTTTTCCAAAATTTGGTCTTAGCCCTCATATTCTATTTTTGGTGAGAACTTTTTTGTTCACGTAATCCACACTACAAATAATCATAGTTAATAGTTGGTCTATATAATACCGTGCTTATCATTTTAAACCATAATTTTGTATTAATGCAACTGCTCTACTCAATGAGATTTGAATACTAAAGTTTGATACGTGATTTGGCCAGTCCTCCCTTAATATATTCCATGTAAACAGAGCTATGATGCCCCTAATGTTCCCCTGACAGTAACAAGTAGTACCTCTTTCCATGACATGGTGTGCCCTCTAAAGCAAAGTTGCTGACATTGTTGAGGAATGAGTGAACACAACAGAGCAGTGCTTGTGATACGTTTCACACTGGACTGTATTCACACCACTTTAAACAAATTAGTAATGGTGTCCCCAGGTGTAGCTCACAATATACAACTTTGTGATTACAATATCCATATGCACTGTGGGGTCCAATGTATGTAGAGGAAGATACGGATCCTCCATACAAATATAAAAATCAACAGTGTCTCCCTATTCCATATATAATCAGTCAGCCAACTGCGGGAAGAGATATCAGCTTAGCTTTCCATTTGCAGATAGTGGCATGCGGCGGCATTAGGAAATCACCCTGAATGTGCAGGGGTAGATAACTGAACATGTTGGGTGTCTACAGGAGATATATTTACACAAAACAGGGTAGATCTAATTGACTAGGTAGCAGTTTGCTGGGGTTGGTACGGCAGGTCTCAGAGTCGAGTGGATGAGGGGCTTACAGAGAGGCCGTCAGAGAGCAAAAGATTAGTGCTGACGTCTCTGCCACATCAATTACAACCCGCTGCTTGGCTGGGGAGAAATCCCCACCACTGTCTCTTCAAGGCCACCTAGCACAAACTGGGTGTGTCAGAGGTCATCCAGGAGAGGAAGCACAAGGCCTTGGCCCTCCCAGTGGGAGTCTCTCCTGTGGGCTGGTGGTTCAGAGTCCCCTGTGGAGGGAGTTGCCACAGAGAGTTTCACAGCGAACACCAGACCTGTCATTCACTAGAGCCACATGGTCTTGCACAGTAGGAGGGGAGTGGCAAGGGTGGGGGATTTTGGCCAGGGCCTTGCTATTTTTCACTCTCTGTTTTCATGTTGTTGCATGGAACAATATACTGTACTCTACTCATATAACTTTGCATTTACATTCATTTCTTAGTCTCAATCATGTTATGTGTTTTAAAAGCTTCACAATTCCAAGAAATGGTGAACAAATAGTTTGTAAAGTTTCTAAAACAATTGATCTATTCATGCAGTGTATGATTTATTAAAACAGATGAAGGAAATTAAGAACATTATTGTTAGATTTTTATGTTATGTGAAAAGCAAAATATTTGTACATAACACTTACGCTGCTCAACAAGGATGCAAATGTCATACGGAGTCCTCAGTCCCTGTTGGGCTGCACAGCTGTAGTGATACTCTTAATCTACATTGCAGTTAAACCCAAACAACCGCTAATTTCAAACATCACTGACTCAAAAACATATCGTAGTCTCAGCTAACATGAGCACAGTGTCTTGGTGTGCGGGGCACCAGGCCAGAACGGCGTGAAGCCATCACACAGAGTTAGCCTGCCTACTTCGCCTGTCTGTTGTTGTCGGACCAGTCAGAACCTCATCCCCAATGCATCCAGATCTGCATCCTTGCCAGTGGGTGGCTGACACCAGGCATTAGTCAACAGGGCTTCTGATAGCACCAACACCTTCATATTTGGTTAACACGAACCTCAACCACCAGACAGAGCAGCACTGGGACTCAAAAAAAAATCTTCACAGAGTGAAAAAGAAAAAAAAAAAAGGTCTGTTGTTTTTTGGGGTGTTTTTTTTACTTGTTTACTACTCTTGAATTTCTTACATTTCCATCCATTTTGAAACACTGCAACACTACATGCAGTAACACTAATACAAATTGTACTGGTGTTAAATCTACCTCATTCTCTATCAGAATCAGATTCGGAGTCAGATGTATTATCTAATTCAATTATCTATTCAAATACTGTCAGTCACTCATATACATAAATAATCACACAAAGAAAAAGCAGAGTGACGAGTGACTGAGAAGAACAATCCTTGCTTAAACAAAGTATAAAAGATGACTTCAGAGACTCGGAGAACAGCATCATAATCCCATTAACTTTAATTAGATGAAATGTGATGCTCACCTTTCTTATGTGACAACAAATTAATGATAAGCCAAAGAGAATTAAAATAATGGTAAGTGAAAGCCTTTTCTTCCCCCCAAGGCTCTCTACTGGGTCCCAGCCTCACCTAAAAGCTCATGAGAATTTAGATCAAACCCCTCCTGCGTAGAGCTGAGTGAGACCAGCCATAAATTGCTAATAGACTAAATGAAACGAGGTAGGAGGCTCCTGCTCTGCAGCAATTACCCCTTAGATGTAGTCATTCATATCCCTGCATGTCTCGATTCATCAGGGCAGTGCCGGCACTTTGTCAGGCTGTCTTTGTTGAACAGCTCCAGGTTGGTTAGAAGACTGACCATGGTACCGATATGCAGGGGAGCATTTGAAACAACAAAGTGCCGTTTGACTGGCTGCCCGTTCACAAGAATGGCACCTCTTCCTGCCTTTCATGTAGCATGGGTTTATATAATCAATTATTAATCAAAGTCGTGTTTTGAAACTCAAAGACATGTCTGCCACACTTAAGTATTGCCCTGTGTTTTTTATTTGCTTAGCTGCCTTTTCATGACTTTATTTATGATGCTCTTGTTTTTTTTTCTGATGAGTTGCTACTAAGGTATGTCTTAATGAGGTGTTTTTTTAGGTGGGTGAGTTATACCACACAAAGGACACATTATGGCCATTATAGCTCAGACAAATCTCTACTAAACATCCAATCATATTCTAGGTCTTAGAATGAAAATGTGTTATGCTTATGTATAAAACCATATATTCTGTAAAAAACACCTAAATAAGAATATTAAGAGACAAACAGACAATGTTGTCACTCAGTTGGCTCAGCATTACAGTACTATAAAGTTTTTCTGTTTAAATTCTGATTAATTTGATGTGCTACTGTATCATCATTATTGATGCGTTTAGCATGTGAGAAGTTTTATAACAATTTGACTCCTCTTCACAACAAATAAAATACAACAAGATATATAATGTCTGATTTTATACACATGCATTACAGTTACAGGGTAGGAGCATACATACAATATTTTAATTTTTTTAAAAAGGCTAGTACTAGTAAACTTTAAACTTAAGATATTGCACATATATCAATGACCATAACTGTGAAAATAGAAAGTTAAATCTGGTATATTAATAACATGAGACATATAAATCATAATCCATAAACTGTGTTTACCTTTAGCTATCACAACATAAGGACAATCTAGCTCATTTAAACATCTACACTTGTTGTGCTGTTCATTTTTCAGTGAAATTTCTCTGAATAAACTGCTATGAATAAATATTTTTGCCACTTGCAATTCAATTCATCCACTCAATAAAAAATTCATTCATTGTTTGGGAAACTTCAACTCTTCTGTCTACCTTTTATTGTTAGACAAATTGAAGTGTGCACTGGGAGAGAGGCCAGCAGTAAACACAGAGAATCTATTTAACTATCCCATTCCAGGGCTGAGAGGAGAGTTGGGCCCTTCAAAGGCAGAGGCAACAATGTGAGTGACATCAGGTCATCCTGCCTCCTCACAGTCACCTGGCTGATAGAATTGTTCTGGGGGGAGCTAGGAGGGGCCTGTGAAGCACAGCTTTTTGTCATTGCCATATCTTATGATTGATGGCTCCATGGCCGCAGTGAATCTGCCCTTTTTAAATAATTTATGTTGCCCATCGCTATGGACAAGTAGCTTATAACCGGGTTGTTATTTTTCCATTGACTAGAGAGATCAATACTTTAAAGACATGACATAGCCACTAATGAACTACTTAAATGGCTCCACTGCAGTGCAAAACAATTATGGTGTTTACTCAAAGTGAAGAGTACAATGCACTCTTGCTGCAATGCATTGTAAAATTATACATTATTGGATACCCTGCAAACAAAAAGACTCACACATAAAAGTTGAATTCTGTAATGCAGTTGCTATAATTTGTACAACTGTATGGAAACTCCATTCATGGATTACACAGCAGTGTTATTCTTGACACAGATATTTTGCATTACACATTTTAAGTTGTGTGTACTCGTTGCTGCCTATTCTGGTAAGTATGTAAGTGAGTTTTTTTCTAGTTAAATTCTAAAAAAAGACAGATCTTCCATTTGTCACTTTCACAAACATTTGGACAATAATATTATGATGAATATTAAATTATTATATTAATCTTGATTTACAGCACCAGTCAAAAGTTTGGAAACAATTTCTCAGTTTGTCCAAACTTAAGACTGGTGCCATAAGTGACCTAAAAGCAATTTTGTTCAAACCCTAGCAGTTACAAAAAGGTTAGGACTGATTGCTAGGCTGCTCTGGTGGAGTGTATTAGTTTATTTAATAAACTGATTGCTGAGTGTAGAATCATAGGATGAACAGCGTAATTCCCTAAAATAGTCCAGCAGAGTTATGTGTTGTAAATCAAGTGGCCCTTGTTCATTCTCCCTCTAACAAA
This sequence comes from Rastrelliger brachysoma, assembly GCA_024605115.1. NCBI lineage: Eukaryota > Metazoa > Chordata > Actinopteri > Scombriformes > Scombridae > Rastrelliger > Rastrelliger brachysoma. Next base: position 27,055 of record JANJYP010080230.1, on the reverse strand, counting down.
GTGACAAATTAACCGAACAATAGTGTTTGAATTCTTATTAAAGTTGATTAATTCATATCATTAGTTAATCGCACAACAGCTCATAAAATATAGAAAATTAATTTCTTTACTGTGATTAATACATGAAACACTTGAATTAACATCAATAAATCAATTTGTGAATCAATTACATTATCATGTTTAAATACAGAACTAATAGTGTACATTAACTAGTGTTGTAGAAGTGATCATATATCATTTGGTATCCAAAGAGGAAGCGTAGAGGAGCATCCTTAAATGATCAACGATGAAAGAGATCCAACTTTGACCTTAATAGGTCCCGATACATTTTGTATGCCACTGGTACTGTGAAATGAGGGTAAGTTATCTACCATCAGAATTCAATGTAAACCACGCTTCCTTTAATCTGAGATTTATTATACAGCTCTGATTACACTGTTCCTATCAAATAAGATACAATTAGGTACTGAACATGGAAGTGATGCAAGAATAACTTATGTCACATGCAAATATTCTAAGAATAGCAGGATTTAGTTTAAATAATTATTGTACTTCAACTGTAAACACAGATCAAAGTGCATCTCATTAAAAATGTTGCATTTCAAACCATTTTTCTATATACTCGTACATCACTAAAAGTTGAATTCTATTTGCATGTATGTTGAGCACACTGTAGGTGAAGCAGAGACACTTCAGACTCAAGACACTTGATCCAATTTAGTACTTAGAAATTGCCTTGTATAGGTGACTGTCTGCTCCAGTACGAACAAGCCAAGTATGAAAAGCATGACAAGATTTCTTTCTGGTTGCAGTGCAGACAGCTACAGACATTGCTGCTGCGTTACAGAGCTGCTACGCAGAGGTGTGAGAGGTCCTCTCAACCAGCTGTTGTGTGGATCAGTCAACAGAGTTAACGTGACACTCTGCGAAGAATTACACTTCCACCACCACAAACTTTGGGCCTATATGGTCTTGCTAATAAACCTGGACCTTGTAATGGCTGTCTGATCACTCAAATGTATGAGCAGTAGCAACGGGAGGACAAGGAAATGTCATCCAACATGGATAGAAAATGTACCTCCGCCTTTGTTTAAGGTTCATGTGGGCTGAGGTTGATTGGTTTCTGTGTTTGTGCCACAGCTTGCCTTCTTACATCTCATATGGGCCTGAGTTTTTTTTTAAACCACTTGGCCTATTTAAGAAGCTGGCTCTTTGAAATAGACTGAGTTTATGAATGAAGCTCTACTATATCTTACACTGCCTGCACCTGATCTAAGGGAAAGTACATTGAGTTGCATGAATAATGACTGCACATTTGCAGTCCATTATTTAAACTACAAACATGAATGGAGAAATAAGTGACTGTATATTTATTATCAGCAAAAGTTGACTCTGTCTATTTTTCATTACTTTGTGAAGTCCAAAGGCTGTCTGTAACTCTCATCTTCAAACCCACTCCTTCTTACTGAAAACCATGAAGCTTTAAAATGGGTTACAATATACGCACACGTTATACTCTGTAGTTTTAGACAGGAGTAAATAGTAAATTTATCAGCTGCAGATTTGGGGCTCTGAGAGTAGCTACAAGAGCAAGGCTGTGCAAAACTAAACAACAATGTCCAAAGTAATTATAATGAATAAACTGTATAAAGCATTGTCTACTCAAAAAAAAACAAGGCAACAAAAAAAAGTAGTTTCTGGCCAAAAAATTTTGTTTATTTTTAAGAGACAAAGCCACAGAAATTGTGATTCTTGTCCACAGACAGAGTCCACAGAGAAACAGTTCAACATTATTCTGGAGTGATAAAGGCCAAAAAATTGGACTTTAACACAGGAGACTGCAGTTTGCTTCCACTTTCTTACCAACAATCGATATTGTAACAAAATAACTAAGTTGCATTTTACTACAATATTAAACGTGTGCTACACCTAAACCTTAAACATAGTGTTGCCAGATTATATTTTGAAAAGGTTAAGTCATCCTGCTGATAGATCAGGAAAAGTGTCAGGAGGTTCTGGAGTGCATGGACCATATGTTTGATTTGGAGGACTCCTTTAGGTGCCCCTATGGTTAGTATATGTCTTTTGTGACATAATATCATGTAGTTGTCAGCCATATCTGACACTGAGACATACCATGGTGACATACAATCAATAATGCAACAGTCTATTAAGTGCACATTACTAATTATTCATTTTAGGTGCTATTGAGTCTACTGTATCCTTTTGTTGAAATGGAGTCTTAATTATTTAATCTAATAATAAGCTACTTCTAATCATCAGCACTAATTCAGATGTTACTAACAAAAGATGTAACAGCCAACAGTGGTTGGTATGACTCCACTGTCATGCTCTTTGTCAGACATATTTACAAATGCATTATCAAAATGCTTACCAACTTGAAAAAAGACATCACAATGGAGCGGATTGAATTCATTCCTTCTCTTGTCCCAAGAATTGCTTGATGCCTCATAAGATAATTTGCCATGTAATTCTTTTCACCTACACAGATGTACTGCCATACAGTACATACTTTTTTCTAAACCTGATAACAACTGTTAATTCATCAAGAGTAAATAAAATGTTAAGTTGGGAAGGGACATTAATTATCACATTCATCTGCTTGCTGTTTCCAAACTAGGCTATAATGAAATGTGTTGTAATAGAGATTGCTCTTGGGGAGGCAAGCCGTTTATGAATCGCTAGAGGTGCAGCAGCTGCCTTCCCCCTTGAGAGATAGAAATTTATGCCGTATACCCCGCTGATTGTTGAGAAGGTAAAGAACCAATAGCAGCATGTTCAGAGGTTTAATTTAAAGTGTGTTTCTCACTAGGCTGCTCACAACACTTAATTAAACTCTGCTGTTTTGGCAATGACAAATGCTGTGGTGCAGGAGGAAGCTGGGCTACTGTGACTGAGAGGCTTTTGTAATTTCTTTCATGTGCAGCGATGGCCAGATCCAGGTCAGAAACTGTAGAATTAAAGAACTAAACAAGATTTAGACATGGGGAATGGGAGAGCAAGGGGTGGGTGGTTACAGTCATTTCTTTCTCAGGAATACATCTATTTTTCACTCTTTTTTAATGTCCTTTTTCTCATTTTTGGAAAATTTTGGCATTTATTTATGAGAGTGGAGCTTCTCAGCCATGTTCTCTATGCTTAATGCCTTTTACACTGACTTTTCCTAAGGCATGTGTCTGCTTGATGGAGACTTCAACATTTTACTGAAAGATATGATGAATAAAATGAATAGTAAATTCATAGTATTGTTCCTATAGTTTCTTAACAGTCTGGCCTTTATATTAAGTCTTAAGCATGACCACTGATTTAGCAAACCATATTTTCATCAAAGACTACAGTAAGTTTAAAATATGAATGTGGGAAATTTAACTTCAGATGTCTCACACATAAAAATATCAACCTCAGTGCAGTCAACAAACTGACAGGGAGTGACTAATAGCCTTTTTCAGGATAAGAAACCAATTCATGCCAAACAAAAATCTTATATTGTTTTTGTAATGGTGTGACTGTATTACAGTGCATTTCATGAGATCCATCTAAAGGTGGGGCCAGTCTGGCACACATCTACTGCATAGTCCAGCCTGCTGCTGTTATGAAGTCTCAGGACTCTGGTTATACTACCAGGAAATAACCACAAAAGATGCCTGCGAGGCACAAACAGGAGCTGGAGCATTTCATTCAATAATGTAATCTATATTTTTAAGTAAAAGATTTCAATGTTTGTATTATTTTTTATTACTTGAGTGAATGGTACCACACATTATTGTTCTGTCACATGTCAATCTTTTTGCACATAGTTTTATCACAACTGTATGAATAAGTGGTAATTTTACTGGCTGTGTAGCCAAGGAAACAAAAGAAAAGGGTAAAGCAACTAAATCTGTGTTCAATTTGAAACTATGTCAATGCCAGAAAATCCAGGTCCATTCATTTATGTTAATACAAGCTTGTGTTGGATACAAGCAAGCAAGCAAGCCTTTGCTACACTAGACTAGATTTGAACTTTGTCATGATATTCTAATTTTGTGAGATACTGGATTTGGCTTTTTTATGTTTCAGTCATAATCATGAAAATTGAAACAAAGACTAAATATACCAAATCTTACACATTTATAAGCTAAAAAAAGTTTATTAATACATTTACTTCCTATTATATGATTGTGCTATTTATATTTTAATTAATGGGGCACATTTACACTGTACTGCTTTAAGTCCATTTGTGAACACACATCAATGCAATGCATTAATGTGGAAAATAATACCTGTCTTCATTAAAATGTGAAAAAATGTTATTTCTATCAGCTCAATCTGAAATCAGGAAGTTCACAATGAAGAAATTAAAAAAAATGTTTTAATAAAGACAGAACATATATGTATTGAAAAATAACATTGTATTTATTCTGTTTTATATAGGGAATGCAAAAAGCTCCATATGTATTTTGGTGTTCTGTAAATGCCAGAGAGACACAGCAGCATCCATTGGAGTTAACAGTGCAGCACTTTTGTGTTCAGTAGCACAAATCATTAATCATGAGGCCGGCCATATTCTTGTAGTGCCTGTGCTTTCATTACTGGGCCTAATTAAACAGTTCTGTGAACTGGAATCTCAGATTCCTCTGTTACAGATTATCATTAATTATGGTGAAAGTGCTCAGAGATGTTGGACTCAATTATATTCTGCTCAACCCTGGCAGCGGGGTGATTCATTGTTCTGAGCACTCCACAGCCGTACTGTCTCTGCTTATCACCAACCTCCACTTTTGTAAATTGGGCTCTGCCAGCCAACAAACTAAGAATTATGTGCTGCTTTTTTCATTACAAACATGTTGGAGGAGCACAGACCAATTAAGGGTGGGATATTTTGTGTGGAGTGATGAGGCAGGCATTGGTGCAGGGAGATGGGGGTTGGATGGTGGGGTTCTATGGGAATGAACTCACCATGCTGAAGTTGTGGCTTTATTACCATGTGTGGTGCAGCCCTTCACCAGGTCCATGACTGATTATGCTCTGCATATTTCTTCAATATCCCAAAGCTCCCAATATTGTAACTGTAAAATTAGAATTTTGACTTAATATTATATTGGTACTTCTGTGCAGGTACACAGATTTCCATCCTCCCAGAGGTTTAAATGGAGATTTCTATTATACTAGCAGCTATGAGTGCCCGTATTGCTTGAAAGAAAAGTGTTAACTTTTCATAATATTTGTGTATGACAAGCAAGTTTTTATGCAGCTGAACAATGTCAATATTACTTCGATGGTCTTATGTAGGTTACATAGAGGTCTATGATCGAAACAGTGTGTGAATGAGATTATTGGCCACCTTTTTTTAGGGTCAGAGAATTGAGAGGAAAATCTGAATCAAAGAGAAGCATAAGTTCCAATGGTAAGCTTAGGCCTTAGTGGTTTGCACAATTTCATATGCCACAGTAGGTAGTGATTTTAATATATATGAAAATCAGCCAGAGGTGTGTGCATGTGTCTCTTATAATATCACCGGTGGGAGATTTTCACTGCCTTACAAAGGAGGACTGTTTTTGTTTCCCCTCGCTACAGTGTTGTCTCAGTACAATGTACAATAACATATCTGTCTCAGTTCTACTGTTTTAAAGATTAATATCTTGCATACAAGTGAGAAACAAATCAAATCAAAATTTAAGATGTTAAAATTTCATTTTACAATATCTTTGTTTCTCTCATAGTCCCTTAAACTATGGTTGGCCTAATCCCATAATTCCCCCTCTCAAAAGGAGCAAGAAATGGGATTTTTCCTTCTAGTGACATAGCGGTAGCTCATTGAAAATGTAATACACTACTTCCAAGTCACAGGTCAGCTGGCAATCTGAATTTTAAAAGGACTGTGAATAATATTCTGTTTTATTTTGAAAATGAACTTTGTGGCCTCCATCATGAATCCAATATATGTCTTAATCTTCTGGGCTCTTGAAGCCCACAGCTCTGGAGGAAGGCCTTTGACTCCTGAACCTAATAAGGAAATCACTTGTTTTCTCATCCGTCTTCCCATTCTCAGATGCTGACACAAAACAGTGCTTTATTTTAAAAGCTAATTGATGAGGCATAAAATATGTGTTATATAATACTGAGACTTTTCCTCACTTTTTCTTTGTACAGTACATTAAACAATTATGTTACATCAGAGGCCTAAAGCACTAATACAGAAAATGAAATAATAAAACCCTAACCTTTTTTGGTTAAGGTGTCTTGCCTGCATTCTGCATTCTTGGCTGCATTCTGAGCGCAGTGTATAGTAAAGATGCGAAGATTAACATCTGAACATCTATTGTTATTCTGAACTGAACATGGCTGACAGTGGCAGTGAATTTAAGCGTTAATTACGCACTAACCTTTTCAGAATGGATATTTAGACATGGTGTGTCCTACAACTCTGAATGTTCAGGAAATGAAAACATCCAATGACCAATCAGCATCTACTCACATTAGCATAGTCTTTTAAAGCCCAGTGCCCCAAAACATGCCATGGAAATCCTCTCCTATTTATCTTAAAATAGCCACTTAACTTTGACTGACACTAATTCTTGTTACATGCAACTGTAGAAACCCCTTCATTTTCCCCTTCTGTCTTCGTCAGAAAATTACAAAAGACAGAGTTTGTGATGTACCCAGTGTGCAAATTCCTCTATTCTGTCAGATTACAGCATTTAATATGACGTAGTGCGGCATTCTGGCCTCACATGCCTGCCAGATAGAAGGGACCTGTCAGCAGCAGAAGAGAGCAGTGCAGATCATCACTCTGACTGATCCACAGGCCCAGAGACTGTCATCTCCTCCGACTGTACAAGTCAACACAAATAAAAGTGAGGAAGCAAAAGCCATAATGGCTGGGAGAGATCCAGGCTCATTGTGGCCATTACTTTTATTCAAACCTTACAGATGACATGATGTGAAAAATGAGCCTGTCTAGTCGGGTGCCCATTAGTGAGTGAGCACATTATCTCCCCTTTTTCACATTGAATCTCCTCCCTGCATGCAGTGGCAGATGCTCCTGAGGAGTCACTCACTTTTATGGGCTTTTGACTGCCATATTCTTTTAAATACAGGTGCCTGCACCAGGCACAGATGACGTATGGCTGTCAGTGCTCTTTACCTCACTGACAGATACTTTCAGTGGACCACTCCTTAAACCTTCTGTCTAAAACTAAGGGGGACAGCTAACCTCTTTGCTCACAAAGCAGACAAGCATGTATCAAATTGATTATCACAGCAAGGGGGGTGATTTCTAAAAAATTCTATTACTGGAAAATTACAGTGCAATTTACTTAAGAACAGTCTATAGGCAACCATTAAATACTATTCCTTCTAATCCTAAAGAGTGATACTACACAGAAAACTTCTAAATTTCTAAGAGTGACACTATACTGAAGATGTTTAAATTAAATGTATAATGAAAATAAAGTTCATACACTACTGTACACAAACATATCAAAAAGTTATTTTATCTGAAGCTTTGGTATTAACAAACATAATGTCTAGAGCGCTTTTCTCACCCTTAATAGCTGTTAAAACACCTCTCCCAGTTGATGATGGAAAATCAATCCCTTTGTCAAATCACTGTGTTCCAGTCACATTGTTGTGGCTGGAATTGACATAACTGTGCTGCATTCGTTTAACTGGACTGAGAAAAGTTCACAACATATTTAAAAAATGTGCTGAGATAGAGACACAAACATAAATGTTCACATCCAGACTTACTTCTTGGCATATTCACATATTAATGAAGCATAACAAATTTGCATGCACTACAGCTTGGTTTGTCATGACTTATTTTTAATTGTTGGTGAATAAGTACAGAGCGGTTTGTTCCTTTGCTAACATACTCTGTTCACCAACTGGAATAGAAATACATGAATAAGAGCATACATGAGGGATCGGGCTGTGAGGAAAACTAACACAGACATATAAATCAGAAAATTGATATATGTATATATAGCCCTTTCTTCCACCAGTGTGCCACAGTTGAAATAACCCCCAAGGAAGGTCTAGCCTATTTGAAAATAACATATCTGTTATTCTACAATGGGAAATAAATCTGGATATAGTGTTTCAGAGCAAAGCTCAGAGGTTGTGGTCAGTGGCAGGGAGTCCTGGCTTCTTTCAGGCATGAGTATGAACCAGAGCCGCTTGGTTCAATCTAATCTCTGACAAGAAACAACAAGCCTTTGGGACACCCCTGTGGTCCACCTCTATGCTGCACAACATCATAAGCAGCTCAACTCAGGGGGTTAGGTCTACTGTAGCTGTCACGGGAGAAATATGTTTCCATTTTACAACTTCAGTGGCAGAGAAGACAATACAAATGCTCCTCTATTTCCCTCACTATTGCTCACTCGTTTGAATCTCTCTCCTCTCTCCTGTCAGTTTTCCCTCAGTACACACACTCAAGGGCTTCCCTGGTGACAGCGTCCCATTACTGTCTTGAGACTAGTGCACAACAGAGCTGCAGTGCCAATGTCCCCAATGATACCACTCAGATCCCCACTTTCCCAAGTGAAGCAGTGTGAAAACTGCATTTGGCTGTTACAACAACAGAACAGTTTCAACAGTATCTCCTCACTTTGATTTTTCAAATTTACTCCTAATTCAAGGTTAAAAAAAAAAAAAAGTGTTTAAAAAGATGTAAAGCATTTTGAGCCCCAAGCGAAAACTGGACCATGTTGGAGGGTGGGATGGGGTTGATATGCTTGTTTAATACATGTCTGTGTATTTCTTTAAGTTGTGAAAACAATAAAAAGAATATTGACCAAAAAAAAAGATGCTAAGCGCACAACTACTTGAAAGTTTAAAGATTGATTATGTAGAATAACTATTAAAAGCTATAATCTTATAAGCTACAAGACTTTTTAAAACTAAACCAACCAAAGCAGCATAATACTGCTGCTGCTGCTGTTTATTTGTGCTGTTGAAAATAACTGCTGTGAAACAATCATTAAATAGCATGGTGCTGATGTGATTCAGTGGCTTTCTTACTGTCACTGTTTAATTTCTACTTTGCTCACAGCTAACACAACTGTGGTGAAGTTAGTTTCAGGATGGATATTTGACAGACGTTCAAATATTCATTGTGGGTTGAACAGTGTCAAATATCAAACCTGAAACTAACTTCACCATAGTCACAAGCAGCATCTTCCTCTGTTGCCGCTTAATGACGGAGCAAGCCTTTCCCTTCATGTGGATCCAGACTTCTTATAGCTCACACAACAGAGTGAAGGAATAACTATTCTCGCATTTAACAGATAAGGTGTCGAGAAGTAATAGGAAACAGCACCGGAGGCTAACATCAGCTGTTCCTCTCCTGTCTCAGCAAATGGAGCTGAGCCTTGTACAGACACAGACATGAGAATGTTTTTTCTTGGGTACTGAAATACACTTTAGTCCCATCATCAACACGCCATCCATCAAAAAACATTTGTCACCAGATCTACATGAATGTCGTAGTTGACCCATTTTCATATTAAAATGACGAATTTCGCCGAAGTGGGCGTTGTTTGTATGAATCGAGTATTGATATTGAATTTGGGAAAAACATTGTGCAATGCATTGATGAATTGACATTTTTATCCACCCCTAAATAGCAGTGACGTAAACTGAGCTTTAACAGTTACAAATAAAAGATTACAGATTAGAATTAAAATCAAGAATTAATTAGATATGGTTTAAATGTTAATGTTTATCTCTGTGCATTATAAGGAGCAGTAAATCCATTTGAAAACAATAACAGGTGACAGTCCTGTCTTTTTAATTTTAGAGGGGAGGCGTAATTAGTCGTAATTTCAACTAGGAAATTGACTTTCCTGAAAGCACCAACATATCAAACTTGCTACAACATCATTCGCAAATACTTCAGAAAGTAGAGAATATGAATGCCTCACATGAGCCAAAACCATTGTTCACTGTGATTAAATCCATATTTAATGAACATAATTTTATGTGGTCAACACAGTAGTTTAACCCTCACTGAGACAACTTCATGATCAAACAACTATCTGTTGTTAGATGTTTCTGGCTGTCTCTGGTGATGTGAAAGCTTGCAGGTTGTGAACATAAGAATCTTTCTTGTCTTTACCATCAATCCCATGACATGAACATAGCATTAAACAGATACTGTACATTGTTCACATGGTTCTAGCTAGTATCACAGTCTGTTTGCACTGTCAGTGTTTATCCACATATACCAAGTTACTGTGATTCCACAAGGATCTCAGGCATGATTGTGCTAATCACCTGACACACCTGATTTCCCGATTCATTCTCTCCATTCATCCTGAGCAAATGTAGCGACAGCTTGCAATCTGTTTGTTTTGAGTGTCAAAAAGGAACCAAAGGCATGTATCAACATGGAATGAATACTACTGCAAGATGTCACCAGCTGCACATGATATGATGAATTACAATCATATGTTAATCAGCCGGAGTTGCAGTAATGGGTTGTTTACACGGCGTTCCATCACAAGCCCTCTCGGACTGTTTTCTCATACAGATACGGACTCTTGAACAGACATGAGTACACTACCATTTGCAGATTTAAGGTTGTTGTTTGTTTTCCTGCAACATTGGAGCAAAAAGGCAATAAAAAAAGTGCTTTCAAAGTTTGTTCATGCATATATAATTACTTTATTTACATCAGTGCCTGTTTTTGTAGTTGTTGTTATAGTCTCAGTAAGACTACTTCTGCAAAGACTGCACAACAATATGGAAAACCCAATACTATTTTCAGCCTTCATCACTCAGTTTATTTCTCTCTGAGATGCATGCAAAATGATATAATGTGCATGTGTGGGCATGTGTGTGTCTGTTGTGGAGGGTTGACCACAGAGCAAACAGCAGTAGGTTCAGCAACAAGGTCAATACTAGCATAAGTACGTTTTTATTTCCCTAGCCATTTAGTGTTAGATCCTGCAAATCGTGTTTGTCCTGCAAACTTACTAATGATTGGAATAGCTTTACTGCTTCAATAATGTTTTAGTTATCCATAGGTGTTTGAAGGATCTAGTATGTATTTACAGTAATTAATTGACACTTACATGAGAATAAATACATGATCACTCGCCGATTATCTAAATTAAAGGGATGTAAGATAACAAAATCAATATTTAGCTTTAAAGATTACAATCTGGCACATTTCTATACAGGCCTGTAATTCTTCATTTCATTTCAAAAATCGGATGTATTTATTTTTTCATTTACAAAAACCTGTTTTTTATTGTCTCAAATAATACAAGCATTTTACAAGATAATGTCTACAAATAATTGTGAATTAATTTAGAATCCTCAGATACATTCTTATAAGGCTAATTACGGCCGAGTCGTAACAACTATGGCCTCTTTTTACATTACATTAGAAAGGGGTCATAAGAATATTTTCAAATATTGATTAGTTCAATCAGCAAATATGCAAAATCACATATAAAATAATCACACTTAACTTTACTGAAAACTCTTTAATAAAATTTTTTCCTGGCATAAATAAAGTGTCTTGAGTGCTGAAGCTAAAGTGTGATAATTCAAAAAGTCAAGCAACAAAAGAAACAACACACATCCTGTTACCTTTTCTATGACTGGGCAATAGATCCTTCCTCACATAGTTTTACTTGACTTGAGGACCTAAATTAATACTGCTCAATGAATATAACTATATTCTCATAGGGATTTATTAAATAAGTGGAACTGCAAACAAGGAAATATTTTTATGAAATTAGAAACGGCAATATAACTAAAGTAAGTATTACAATATATGAAATATGTGAAAGGAGGCTACAGTGCATAAGTAAATGAGAAATGAGAGTAAATAGAAACATCACAAGCACAGACACACTTATCAACTATACTACAACTAAATTGCTTCCACACTCCATAGGCTCAATATGCGATTTAAAAGAGCCTGGCGGTGGCAATATTCCTCTGATATGGTGTTTAGTTTTAATAGGAACCCTCAGCTCAAATATGAGCTGACAAACATGGCAAGACAAACACAGTCTCTCTCCGGCAATGAAATATACACTATCAAATAAACCTGTACCTTTTTGAATCCGCTGTGTGGGTGAAACTAAAGCGCAGAACAAACACCATTCTGATATGGCTTTGAGGATGATAACAGCATCTGACAGGGTGGAGAGAGCAGGCTTTGGGCTCTGTGCGAAAACACAACCTGTGATTGACATGATTCCCTGGCCTTAGAGAAGTTTACCTTTTAATAAGAGCTCAGAGAGGCCCCCTCAACAACCTGGTCCAGGCTCTCACCGACAGCAGGCGACGGCTGGGGAGGTGTGTGTGGTTATTTGTGTGCGTGCACGTGTGTGTACTGATGCACATGTGTGGATGTGTATGTGTATCTGTGCCCACTTGTAGCAGATTTCAATCAAGGATTTCAGCCATGCCCAAATATCCCTTCTCTTTTTGCCTGAGTTGTTTGAAGAAAATGAGTGGATTCAGGATCAAGAGCCTTTCTGGAGGAATTTAAGTCTGTTTGAGGATTATGACTTCTTCATCCTGTACAAAGCCTGCAGAGAGAGCTATATGCTAGCCCTTGGAGGCCAGGCTTACCAATGCATTCCAAACGGCGCTACAGAAGTGATAAAAACCCAGGAAAGACATCACAGTTTTGTGCAAACATCTTCAAAATAAACAGGAAAGTTGAAAACTTTCCAGTTTTAGTCTAGAAATGTAATTCTTTTACGGTGTAATATGCATAATCATACAATAATAAAAGGATACATAATAAAGTGGTAAATGTAAAAAGCCTTCTCTCCAAACTTCACATACTGCCTGTGGAAGTCTACTCACTGCCTTTGTGATATTCTGCAAACATTTCTTTGCAATTCCAACACATGGTCTCTTGTAGCACATTTTCTTGAGTCCAACAAACTGCTCTCATTTGTCTTATTAATTATAATTTCCACACATATACTCCCAGCTGTGATCAACATCTTTAGATTTCAACAGTATAGCACTGACAACATGTCTGATAAGTTTCTGAGAGACATCACCACTCACCTTGCCTTCATCAGAATGCCCAAAATATAGGTGACCACCACTCCACAAGTGAACAGCTTCAGCACAGCCAGCTAGTTCAGGATCATCTCTGAAGAGACTTCTGCTCAGATCTGTCATTATTTACCCAGTGTAAACCATAACCTGAAAGAAAAACAAGAAATCAATAGAAAATGAGGACAAATTGCTGTGAGAACCAATATTTAAGACAGCTGAAATAAAGGGCTCTCGACCTGTAATAGATTCTTTCCATTTACCCTCAAGCAGAACGTTAGTCAATTGCTGATAAAACCATTAGTGACTTGTTGATAAAGCAATTTGGTATCATAACTCTAAATATAACAAATGGAGGTTGGTCAGCAGATAAGATCAACACCCACCCATTGCAATTTTTTTCTTTTTTTAATGACTTAAACTTAACACCAATTCGGTAACTTCTGTAACATTCCTTCAAAAATACTTTAAAGCACAAGTTCACAATTTTTCAACTCTGACAATAGTCTGGTGCCCATACATACACTGAAACAAGTTTTAATGTAATCATTCCTCTAGTTCATATTTGCCATTAAGAAATCCCTTCTTTATGTTCCTGCAATGTAAGTGGTGTGAACAAAATACACAATTCTCTGTGTGTTCAAAAATATATTAAAAAGTAGGCTAGTTAGTACCTTCCCTTTTTATGTCACTGTTCGTCTATAGGCAGTCAATACAGAAACACAAAGGGAGACTTTGTATTAAATAAACTAATTGGAAGATTGTAAATACTTATTTGATCTGTCTAACTCAAACTACTGGAGCCTCATCTCAACTTCAGATAAATGTTTAATGTATTTTTACTCAGGAGGGAGATTTTGGATTTTGCCATCCATCACTTACAGTATATTTAATTCATCTGACTACTGTTTTACAACAGAAAAAAAAGAACCTATCCTTTAAACACATATTGTATTTGCTTATATAACCATGCAATGTCATGTAAGTAGGTCTGCAAGCTTATTATGCAAGAAACAATTAGCCTTCAGACACCAGGTTGTCTAAGAGCCTTGGCATAACAGAATAGGAGCATTTAACCTTTTCTTAACTAGTCAGAAATCCCCTACCAAATATCATGAATATAACTGATAACTTCATCATATTGTTTAGCCTATAAAAGTGTTATACAAATGATTAAATGCCCAGATTGAAAGATAAAGGCTACTTATGCAACACACTATGGTACATATCACTTTATCTTACCACTCACAGAGATGCAGACATACTGATCTCAGCAATCTCACAATGGTTTGCGAGCCGCAAGAGTGCCTGCTTTATTGAGAAGGTTTGCAGACTTTGTTTGACCCCAGAGTAGGGTGACTCTCTGAACTGTGGTTCCACTGTACTTCACACTTTATTTTTTTGTTCTTGATCAAGTGCACCAATTCCCATACAGAAAGCAGCCAAACTGACCAAATGAGATTATCATCCTGAGCAGAGGAAGCTGTGAACAAGCAGTAGAGGGGAAGTAGCATCTCCTACAGACAGTAACAGCAGGGGACAGACTAACTATAGCCACATCAATGACTAACTCTCACAGCAAGGACACCTCCCTTCACTTTGAAAAGAAAATAAATTAAACAACAAAGGGAGACACTGACATTCACTGCCTTTCAGTTTACTGCACCAAATAACTGCCCATGCAGCCCAGGACCATTGTTGAGTTCACTGACTAGTAAGACAACAGCGAAATGAAGAAGCATTTTCAGAACAAAGTTTTTTCCCCAGCAGGAATGATAATTTTTATATGGATTCATAGATGAAGGAGAAAAAGTTACCTCATCTACTGGCCTAATATGGTCATTCCAACACAGGAGGAGACCCATCTTTGTACTTCTTCATGCATTACACATACAATCAATAATGGAAAAAATACACTGCAAAAGGCCTTAGTCGCACTGCCTACAAGCAGCATTGATAAATGATTTTGTGCCAGTTATGACAGCAAGGTGCATGCAGTGAAGAGAGTGGAAGGCCTTTTTAATAGTGCAAGGAGAGAATTAAATCAAACCCAGGAGGGCCTCCACTGGAAAGGAGAGATGCTGCATCTCTCTGCTCTAAATCACAGCTCTACTTAAGCCCAGCCCTCTCTTTCTCCATTTTTCTACATTATCAGAGGAAACCTGTCACTGCTGTCTATGGGAAAGTTTACAAATCATGATTTATCAGAGAGGGAATATCTAAACACCTGTGTGAGAAAATAAGCATCCCCTGCATTAGAGGCCAAAAAGTTTTTTTAGTTTTCCTTAGAGTAAGGAACATAACATGTTGTACATACAATGGATGCATATTTTTATTAAGTTCATTTGATGAGTGAATTTAAATTGGAAAATGCGTATTAAATACAGTAACAATTGTTATTTTGGCGATGTTCTTAATGTACCAACGTAATTCATCCGGAAACAATGTACCCATTTAAGGTACTCTATGGAAGGACATAGATCCGTTTTACCCCAGAATAGGAAAAAATAAAAAGGGGGGCTTAAAAAGGGAGTGAAAAGTTTCCAAAGGTCAAAAATTAATCAAACTTATTACCTGTGAGAGAGGGATCCTGGTTGCTGCTAACTCGTTTAGCAGATTTTTAATCTCTATTTTCTTTTCAAAGGGCTGAAGATTCCCAAAAGAGTAGACGTCCATGACTCCTCATTTATAACTGGATAAATGAATCATAATGATCTTCTTTGGCCTGCTGGAGACACAAACATTGCAGTTTTAAAAACAGCCAACCATTTTGTTTATGTACACAAGCAGCCCTCAGTTAGTTATTGCATTGCCTATTTTTTAACATGTAACTTTATGTCTCATGAACCCTCAACCACAACCCAATTTCAAGCCACTTTCTGCTGTACAAAACAGGCAAAGCCACACCAGCTGGGGAGAGAAAATCCTTCTTATTGGCCACCAAGGCCAGTTGCTACCACTTTCTCCAGTAAATACTGTAGAAGAAAGCGAAAGAGCGAAAGCTGTACGAGGGGAAGAAGTGAACCCAGGGTGAGGGGCATTCAGTTTACTGCCTTGTCTGTGTTCCTAATGCTGAACTTTCTCCGGGGAAGAGCTTCTTATACGTAAAGGGAACATGCTGATGACAGACAGAGGCAGACGGTTGGATACATAAGCCTGAATAAGCACATAGCTTTTCACAGTATTGAAAATATATTAGGCAATCATTACTGCAAATATCTTAAAAACACTTAGCTGTCAATTGGGAACAGTGTCTACTACGTGTTGCTATGTGAAGACTTATAGTAAAGCCAAGTATATAATAAATATTACATCTGATTAGATTAGATTACACTCAACTTTTTGTCATTGCACATGTCACGGGTACAGAGCAACGGAATGCAGATTGCATCTAACCAGAATGCCATAGTAGTCATTAAATAACATATGTACACTATATGAACAATATATGTATAGTATATGAATATACATTAATGCGTGATGTTTAGATTAAATGGATATTATGAATATACAGCAATGTAAGATGCTTAGATGAAATAAATATGAAGTTAACTGTAAAAAAGTAGGATTTAACAAAAACAGCATCAGAGAAAATTACCGAAAAGTGTTGTCTACAATGGACAGTACATGTAGATTTAACAACATTAACATGTTAACATAATTTGCAAAATATTTAACAAATGCATTTTAATATTGTTCTCTTGACATTTCAGTGTCATATTTTACAGTAGTGATTTGAAATAGGAAGCTATAATTAATTTATTCTAAAAACAGGATCAGTGAAAACTGTTTTCTCACAAGGAAAAATGAAGAGAGCATCATGGGTAATTTCTCAGGCATAAATAGCTACGAGTCTTATTTGAGCTGATTTGGATTATTAGGTTTACAGCCTAAACATGCCAAATGTCTGACAATTAAATCTTGACTGTCCAAAGAAATTTGAAGACATCATTACATGGAGTAAAACCCTCTATATGGTCACTGAATCTGATACAGTCTGCAGAAAAAATTAAACTATTTTCTGCTTTCCAAAAAACTAAAGGATGTATATTTTTAAATGTATTTAATATTTTCATTTACAGTAACAGTTAAAATCAATCCCCAATGAAATCTGTTTTAATATTTACAACATGACAGTAAACTGTATTTTAACATATTATTTTCAGCCTGGACATAAAAAATCTGTATTTGTATTATTTGTGTTTTTAATAAAAAAAATCATTTAAACTTGAGTTGTATTTTTCCTACAAGAAAAAAAAATCATAAAAAACAAGAAAAGCGTTAATGCTCTAAGGGAAGTCCAGGCTGTAAATGTGCACAATATTCCACATTATATACATGTCATTTCAGAGTGCACTCCAAGTGACGCAGTGTCAAATCTGTGTGACAGATTTAGGTGAATGCTGGTGAAGGGAGCCCTGCGTGGGGAGAGCGGCTTAGGGCTAACTCGTGCAGCCAGTACAAGATCTCCAGCAGGCAGAAAGGAGCCCTGCTCACTGCAGAGCCGCTGCCTGTCCAGCCCACCAACACTGACAGCCAAGCAAGAACCTGACACCATTGCCATCTTCTGACTATTCACACGACTCTTTGTGACAGCTTCTTGGACCCAACTTTGGAAGCATTGCTTTTAGTGAGAAACAAGGTCCAAATTTTACAATGCTCAAGTGTACTCTGCAAATTTAATTATAAATAAAACAAATGTGTGATCATATCAAATAATCTGGAAATAAATTTGGTTCATAAATGTAATGGTATACAAGGCATGAAGTGACAAAAACTGAGACACTGTATGAGAAACATAATATGTTCAGATTTATGTGAAGCTGATGTTTTTCTTTATTTCTGATGTAATGTCTCCCTCTTTTGGTGGCACAAATAATCATAATACTCACAAATAAGACATAACAAATAATCAGGAATAGTACAATCTTCTATGGATCATAAGGCCATTGGTGGATCAGACCTCACTTATACTGGAATTTCATTTTGACAGAAAACTGCTCCTCTGGTATTTTTGTTTGTTTTTATTTTTTTATTCTCCTAACAGTGTGTGAACTGAGTATTTTCATGTACAGGAATATTTCAGATATCAATTAAGAAAACTTTTTAACATTTTATTGTGACCAGAAATCTTTGGAACGTGACATCATTTTAATTTAACATCCAATAAGAAGTCATAAATGTCTTTATTTGGATTATGTTTTGTTAAACTTAACTTTAAACTATGATGTCAGTGAGAGTTGGATGCTTGGAAGTTTATTCTCAAGTCTGGGGGCTCCCTGACATCTAGTGGACAAAATCTATATTACTTCAGAGGCAGAGGAATATAGATATTTGTCCAAAACAAAAAAATATATATTTTGTTTAACATATTATCAAAATAAAAGAGGTTATTAGAATGAGAAAATCATGACTTAAAATATGAATCTATAAAAATATAATAGTTATAGAGTGTGAATATGATTACACATTTGATGCAATCTTTCAGTAATTGGGGCAACAAATTAAAACATTTCAGTCAAAATCTCTTTAAGTATTGAGGACCAATAATGTGTCCCTAGAAACACAAAGTCAACATTTATTAAAGAGATTGTGTACTGGATTTAGTTTTATTTACATTGCAGAGATATTGCAACTTTTATGCTGTCCACATTTTAACTTTAACAGACAAAATAATAATAATAATAATAATAATAATAATAATAATAACACAAAAATTACCTGAGAGAAGGGAGCAAAGTATTTGATTGCCAAACATTACAAACATATGTTTAAAAAGCAAACATACAAAGTGTCAAAGCAGCATGTGAAGGTCTTGCAGGTGGTACAGCATCATGAAAAGTTTTGTGGGCTGCAGAATTAAAATGTGTCATATACCAAGCTGTATTAGATAACAGGGAAAGCTTTTATTTATTTAATAAGGAAGCACTAACTGATTGTTGAAATGTGTCTATAAATGAGACAGCCAATTTTACATGACTTATTGGAGAAAAAAATCAGGGGCTACCAGCACCAGAAAGTAGCAATAATTACTGGGTTTTTTTTCTTAATTTGATTCATTGTTCAGTTTCTATTGTAATACTATACTGACTCAAAAGGATAAAAGGAAACTAGCATGACTCTTATGACACACAGTCCTTGTTTCTTGTTAAAGTTCAGCTGAAGCTAACATGTGGCATCAGCAACCTGAGTTACACAAATCAAATGGCTTCCAATATTAGTCTTTTTATTGCACAATTCCCTCTTTATGGTTCACAAGACAGTTTTACTTTTCTTTGCTGCAGTGAATGGATAATAACACAAAGAGATAATTTCATACTAAAGAGACTGTAACTTAACACTGCTTGATGTGGAGACTGCTGAAGACTCATAATGAATTAAGTTCATTATGAGGAAGACTATCTATTACTCATTCATTCATTTTTTCCCCCTCTCCTATTTCTTCTCCTCTCATATCATCGGATTAGGGGGTGTTACCTCTTTTACTTAATCTAATCAGATTTATTTAACCATAATCTCTGTGAGCCAACCATGTCTTAGCTGTCAAACATTAAATCTGTCATTTCAGTATCTTTCAGAGGGCACAATTTACCATCCAACATGGTTAAATGAGTCTTTGGGGATTTTGCAAGTAAATTAATAGAACAACAATTTATAACCTGGGTTTTTCAAACATCACTAGTTACTTATCTGTCAGAGAAACTGATGGTTACCTTTGTGACCCAAAATGTATGCATGTATGTATGTATAATTGTATGCTACTACATGTGAGGCACAAACTGGGACTGATCCAATTCAAGGGAAACCCACACTGTATTGCTATTAGACAATTTTACAAATCACAAGAGAGAATTAGATTGATAACAAAAGAGATCATAGGAGATAACATGATAAACACACACAAACTTATCTTTCTATTTCAAACTATTCAAATATAACAGTAGTGTAACTCAGAAGAATAAGTTTTCTGTAGCCTAATATATTATTTTGAAACATTGTGATATATTTTGATGATTTAATAAATTAAACATGTAATTGACCTAAAAATGGATCAGTAAAATACACAATGAATATAGAATGAAACAATGTAAATCAAAAACTATCTGACCAGTCAACACACTTTGCAGGCATTTGATAGACACCAAAACACCAGACATGATGATCATAAACTATAGCCTACTGTAACTGAGCTTTTTTTTTCACCTGTTATATTTTATTCTACAAAAAAATCTAAATCCAACTAACACTACCCCATCAAAGGTGATGTGAATTGTTCATAAAATAAAATATCAGCAAGTTAACAAAACAGTTTCAATAACAAAGGAAAACAGTTAAAACTTAGCATCAATCAAATAGCTAGCTTCTTCTAATGTAGGCTACACCATGATAGTCTATGACCATGACGGTCCTAGCTGCTAAGGGTTGACACAGGCTAACTTTAGTCAGTAAGTTAACATCTACAGACATCTGCCTCTGACAACAACGCTAAGTAGCTGGCCGCATTAACGCTAATCACTAAGTGTCATGAGCAAATACAAGTCAAATTGTCATATTGCAACACTTACCATTGTTACACAACACCATTCTGAGGATAGTACACTCAGGGTCGCCCTATGGTGTAGCCAGAAAGTTGGGATTGACAGGGGCACCGAAAATAAATAGGTCACTGTTTTCAGTATTAGTTTTCAATATCATCATTAAGGTATTTTTTATTTAGTACTAATAAAATTAACAGTGTATTTTCATTCTCTTGTTTTTGGCAACAAAAAAAGGTAAAAAAGTAAACATCCAGAAATCCCCTGTATTCGTTTGTCTCACGNCAAAAAAAGGTAAAAAAGTAAACATCCAGAAATCCCCTGTATTCGTTTGTCGTTGACGTCACTGTAGCTTGGCGGCGCCATGCTTGTGACCAATTTACAGACTGACGGCCACACCCCTACATACATAAAATGGTTCAGTCCTGCTGCGCCCAAACCAGGCGCAAACGGTCCTGGCTGTTTCCATTCTCTAAAGAAAAACCTGGTATCCAACAACAAAAGGGGAAAAAAAGTACAGTGTGTCATCATTTTTTTTTATAAATAAAAGTGGGTGTAGTGCAGTAGTCAGTAAATGCTGGAAATGAATCTGTTAGATAAGTGAAAGCAGGTGGTCAGACAGCATGAGATGCTTTCTCTCTCCCATGCAGGCTGGAGTCACACACACTGTCGCTCCCACAACTGCATGCTCTTGTTTGCTCCACTTTCCGGGATGTGCGGGGACTATTGTGGGCCACATTTGTGCCATGGGGTATGTGGGCCAGAATGAAAGTGTACAGTGGCCCACATTCGGTTGAGTGCTGGTTTATTTGGTTTACTTTTGGTTGACATCTGGTATTGTAATGGCTTGGTTGTGGCCCACTTTTGGCAAACAGGACCTCTCAAGTGCCATCATTCCAAGCCCCCAGACACCATCTAGACAGGTTGAAAAAAGAGGACAGGTCCTGGGAAAAGAGAACATTTGGTCACCCAAAGTGACCTTTTTCTCTCCTAACATTAGTTGGATATTAATACAAAAACTTTTCACTCCGCTTTTAGCCAGCATTTGCTAAATGCGGACAAACGCAAGTCATTCATTAAGGACCATGCTTCAGCTACATTATCTCGCAAGACGGTATGCGAATTCCTAAGTTAGTCTGTCGTTGTACTGCTCCTACTCACTCAGTTTAAGCTTATCCTGGAAAAAAGCAAATTGTATGAATCTCTTGGTCTCTGATTCTCACACTGTGCTTGATTTCTGGATGGCAGTTACAGTTCTCTCACAATATATATTTGTTCAGGACCTTCTCAGTAGCCAGAATCTTTGAATTTTGTGACCTCAAAATCTGCTCAACGGAGCAGTTTCTCATGTCTCCATAGGAACAGCAATCTGGTTACACAGAGTCATGGCATGGAGGTAACTTAGGACTCTGACTCATGCACACATATAAACAGTTTCATACATATGTACACAAACACACACACAATAGCACACTGACACATTAAATACACATATACTGTACACACCTAATATACAAATCAATACATACCAATAACACACACATATACAAAGATTGACACGTGTGCACACACATGCATACATACACAATAACACAACTTACACATACACACACACACAAATGACATATATCTACCTACCTATCTATATAATCTTCATATATAATTTATCATCATCAATCTTTATCTTCGATCATCGATCCTCATGATAATCATCATCATCATTCCTTGCCATTCCTTCCTCAGCAAATACTCCCTCTCTCGCCATTAAGATAAATCCATCATCACCTCACACACACACACACAAGCACACACACACAAACACAGGGAGGGACCGGCAGCACCACCTGGCCCTTACCAGAAAAAAATTTGCGGGAATTTTCTAGTTAATAGTATAATCACAGAACAATGTTATATATTACATGTTTTGTTGGTGGTTGCAGAAAATGATTACTATTAATTGGATGAAACCTAACTCTCCTATGATTGCTCAGTGGTCGCAGAAACATAATGGACTATAATACTGCCCAGTTACAGCTTAAAGTTCCAGTTTTTATGAGGAGATAGACCCCAGTTATTGACTGCCTGGCCTAAGACTCTTATACTTCAAATTTAAATTTAATTTGACTACTGTTATTATTAGCATTTAACTTGCTTTTATTGATGTTTTTGAGATACAGAACTAAAGGTGTATATATGTTCTACCTGTGTGCATGACATAATGTTGCTTTTCATTGTGTGCATTAAAGGCAATTAAGTAAAAAAAATACATTTAGACTTAAAAAATATATGTTTTACAGAGGATATCAGTCTCGCAAGTTGAATTTAAATTTGTGCAGCATGTTGCATGCACAGTGATATATTTTCACAGCTCACTAGTTAATATCATATTGCACCACAAGAAAGTTGCAATTCTCCAATAGTTATTTAAAACTTTGAATACCTTGATTGGTTTCTGGTGTGGCTACAAGATGTGGTGTGGGCCCAAAATCTTAGGCAGTACTTGTTTTTTTTTAAATTTCTGTCCATTGGAAACAATTACTCCTAAATTCCTATAGATTTTGGTCCTTTGCAACACTGAGACCAAGCCAAACACTGATGATACCACTGAGTAATGCATGTTCAAGAGATCTCACCAACTTTTGAATTATTATAACTATTGCCCAATTTACAACCCTATGTCTTTATGCATTCACTAAAGACTACAACACACTATAATGATACTAAATTTAGGGGTTAAGGGTTAAGATAAGACACCACAATTTGAACTGCTGAATGTCTTGGATTATAAAAATGATCTTATTGAGGGGTATGTTACTGTAATTTAGTGTTTTGATATTGTGAATGGACACAATATGGCAGAATTAGAAACATAATGATCATTTATAAATCGGCCTATACTTTCTTTCCTGTTGTAATTGATGCTCAAGATGAAGACTATGTCTTAAAATGGCATAAATCGATTGAGGCAAAACGTCAAGTCTACTGCATCTGAGGAAAGTCAACAGCTGCTTGCCACAAGCCTTTGTTTTTGTATGATTTTAAAAAATGGATGAATGACAACAAGTTATGCACTGATCCTTATAGAGAACCTGACCACCTTTATGTGCTCAATGTGTGTCAGAGTGCTGTTAGTGATACTGCCACCTATTTAAATTCATGGATAAATAGATGATAAATAGTGACATACAGTCTGAAGCTAACACAGATTGCCAGTTGCATGAGCACTCTTATTTTTCTAGATGAATGGCTGGGGAGAGTGAGACATGAGAAGAAACTCCAGAGGGCTCAGGAACATCATGCTGAGGTCACCAGCTGGGCGTCTCCAACTGAAATGCCTCAAGCCCAGAGGGAGATGAGAAAAGGAAGAGGGATGAAAACACCTGTGTGTGGGTGTGTATTGTATGAAAGGCTAGTTTGCTTTCACCACTATATATTTTTTATATAAAGAAAGGTTAATAGACAGACTTAAGATGGTTGTGATACTGCTAGCAATGTTTCTGCTAGCATGAATGCTTTTACAAGAGACTGAAGAATCATGCAACATTGGTTTAGCTGTGTAATGATGTTGACAATTCTCCATTTATGCACTAGATGGCACTATTGTCCTAATTTTATGGTGGTTAAACATTCAAATCAGAGTGTTCTCAAGTCGGCATGACTGAGACAGCACTCATCATGAGTGATATCAACAAGTTAAAGATAGTTTTCATTTTTGAATACTGTGCATGTGTTGCATAATATTATCACAAGGTATCATGAATGCAATTTTCTGTAGCAATGGGTGACATGTTCATAATATGGCTCAACTGACTCAAGGACCATTGAATACAATTGGTAGTGGGAGTATGGTTGACACAAGTTTTGCAACAAATTATCATTTTATTATGATAATACAGTAACATCTTCTGAGGATTATAAGTCAAAATCAATAGATTATATTATTTATGTTCATTTATTCTGGTGCAAAACCAATAAAGGCAAGATATATCTACATGTGGTTTTGGTGAATTTGACATGTCTCTTAAATAGCCTTTTCTTATCATTCCTCCTAATTCTGTAAAGCCTGGATGGTTTGTTTCATATACCTGGAGTTACAGTAATATCAAACAATCTAGCTGTTGTTATTTTAAACGAATATATTTGATGCAAGCAGGAATAGATCCTGGGCCACTTGGCCTCCTTGGGTTCCTCATATACCGAAGGATTACCTTGCCTTTCTTATGACACATGCAGCAAGTGTTAACATACAGAGTGCCTTGATTGTGCTTGTGGATTACTTGATATTATTTGATCACAGAGGAATAGACTTTGAAAAGACAGACTGAGGTAATCCCATTTGCTAGGAAATACCTGTGAAGAATAAAAGTGTCAAAACTCAGTCATTATACGTGATCCATAAAGCAGGACACGAAGCATTTTTCTACAGTGTCATATGGTATTGTGTATAAAACACATGTCTACATATAAATAATAGAAGAACTGTAAAGATATAAAGAAATCTTTTAAAGAATACAATAAACCCTAATCCAGGGGTGGACAACGTTGTGCCATGGAGGGCCATGTGTATGCAGGTTTTCCTTCCAACCAAAACTTCCACAGGTGATTTCACTGATTAACACACCGTAATGAAGATTAATTTACACTATGTTTAATTTTGAAATATGTTTTTCTTTCTCATAGCCTATGCATTGCAAAAAGAAATGAAATTTCAAGTTAAAAGTAAGGATTTTGACAAGAGCCGATGTGAAATATATAGTATGCTGAATAATATATATATTATATGACAAATACATACATTTGTTAATACAAGCCGTAATGCACACTGATGTTAAGCCAATTGTGATCTGAAATATTTTTTCTCACTTTTGGGATCAGTAGCAAGTACACAGTATGAACAGCATGGGCGATTAAACAGGAAAGAGAGAAACACTTTTTCACAACCCCTACACAGCAAGGTGGCCTGAGCTCCACATCAAAATGGAAAATGGTCTGCACCTGATGGAGCTCGTCTGACAGGAGAGCTGTGTCTCATTATAGGTGACTCATTATCTGCACTACTTGGTGTGTGTGTGTGTGTGTGTGTGTGTGTGTGTGTGTGTGTGTGTGTGTGTGTGTGTGTGTGTGTGTGTGTGTGTTGGTGTGTGTGTGTGTGTGTGTGTGTGTGTGTGTGTGTGTGTGTGTGTGTGTGTGTGTGTGTGTGTGTGTGTGTGTGTGTGTGTGTGTGTGTGTGTGTGTGTGTGTGTGTGTTTGCCTGTACATTATCTTGTGTATACATCTGTGTGATATCCTTTTGAACATGTAATAAATATGATGGTATCATGTTTTGTTAAAATACACAGTGACCATCAAAGGGGAGATAACACTTAAAAATTGCTGTGGTCAGCGTTTTACCAAACATGACAGTTACCTGACCTTTACTGCATGTCCATGGCTGTAACACATACACACATCCTCACATTTTTTCTCAAATGTGACAACTTCTTTCTTTCTCTTCCCATGAACTTTCCTCTTCCCAGTGTTCTCATTTGTTTAATTCTTTCAGCTCTGCTCGTGGTGATGCTTTACTTCACTAAAAAAAACCTGCTCTCAGACCCTAGTTTTCTGATTTAGATGGGTGGCGTGGGTATGTGTGCAAAATACCATGTTTTTCATTGGAGTGGCTGTAAGGATGATATTAATTAGCATAATTGCAATGACCATGTGGACTGAGATTATTGTGTGGCTGCTAGGCTGTCTGTTCTATTGTAGCTCCTCTCAGAGCCTGTGGATTGCTCATTGACTCAGTCAGCAGTAGCGTTTCCTAGCAACGCCTCTTGAATGTACTGTACAGTACTTCCCCATCTCATGGGCGCCTTTAATAATCTGCTTTGCTATTTCCATGTAAGCTTTGTTAAAAGATTTATGGTACATTTGAAGCTGTGCATTTCTTGCTGCAGTTCCTTCAGTGTGTATCAGTAAACAGTGTAGGTTCACAGAATGTAGTTTACAGCAGGGTTTTTTCTTGCATGTTTCTATGTCAAAATAATTAACACAATACAAGAATGTATGGAGTCTGGTTCATACTATGATAGAAAAATGCTGACTAGTGTTCATAGGTCTCGGTGAATTATCCCAGAATGATAGCAGTATTCAGCTTAAGAATGACTTTGACCTGGGCAATTACATTAACTGTACCATATGCCTGATAGACAGTTTTAATAAGTGAGGATAATTTCACCAAGGGGCCTCGTTGTCATGACAAAGGCTTCTGAGTGCATACATCCTGGTGTTACACAATGCAGGTACACTCTGGCCTCAATCCATTATATTCTGGTAAGTGCTGTACATTTCAACTAATTGCTAAATGCAGTAGTCCAGGGTCACAGGTTCACAAAAAACACAGTCTATGAAAAGCCAGAGTGTATTAGGAAGCAGTGAGCTTAAGGTAGCAGAAATTGAGAAATGTTATCTGTTTGCAGGTGATGAATCCTGGCATTACT
>JANJYP010080224.1:0-51055 GCA_024605115.1 Rastrelliger brachysoma | reverse complement strand
TTTTTTTTTTTTACAGTGTGTAGGCAAGTTCTCTCTCACACACAAACACACACATTTGGGTGTACTCTTGATGATGATTTTCTTGTTCGAGTCAGAGTGAAGAGAATCATATGTCAGTCACAGGAACTGACAGAGAGCATTAGAGATGCTTATGAAAAGCTGTGTGTGGGTGTCACTGATACAGATCCTTTTTTCATCTCAGAACAAATCAGTTTACACAAAAAAAAAAGAAAAGCAAAAACTCATAGAGCATCATTGTCTCTGAGGCAACTGATACTTTCTGTCTTTATATGGTCAGAGATTGACAGTATGCAGCCTAGATTTCTGAATATTTGATGCTAATTTGCTTTGGAATGAATATGGATAAAAAAGACTTATAAAGATGTTCAATACTGGGGCAAAATTCAAACTATGTTTAACTATCCATAACTATGGATCAGTTATGATAAAACCCCACAAGAGAACTTCATATTGATTATAAAGCACTTCATCATTACAGGGTCATTAACATTCTCTCTGTTTACTTATATTTATATTTACTTTATAGTCATAAAGTACTAAATGAAGATTTATTTATTCACTGAATTTATGTATTTGTGAATACTTCAAATCCAAATACTGTCCTCAGGTTAAAATACAGTGAGAATGCTCATTTTCAGCTTCTTCATTCACAAACCTAACCTTTACCATCATGGAAATATTGAAACTGATTGCTAGATTATATCAAATATCCTCTAGGCTGTGTGTTAGAGCAGTTGCCAGATTCTGGATTGGCAAGCGTGTAGACAGCCAGATTTAAATGAGAAACTGTGCAAAGGACATCAACACTGTACAGAGAGGCAGTTTGTCAGAGCAGAGCTCAGTCAGTCAGCCCTGAGCCCATCTGCTCCATAGGCTTACAGCACTGTCCTGGAACACAGGGGGCAGCTCTGTGTGTATGTTTGTGTGCTGTGTGGAAAGGCAATGTGAGTTACATGTGACAAGGGAAGCAAATGCGTACAGACTGCTGGTGAGGAGGAAGGGACAGAAGGAGGTGAGGGAAAAGCTGTGGGGAGAAAGGTGTGGGTTTTGACGGCAGTGAAAATGAAAGCAATCTAAAGGGAATGAGAAGGTGTGAAAATGAGTAAATGTGTTGTCAACTGTTCACTGGGGAAAAGGTGAAGAAATATCAAGAAGCAGGGGAAGATGAGAGACAGAAAGCAGCATGTGGGGAGGAAGATAGTAAGGATGAGGAAGAAAGAGAAAGGTTGGTGTCAGAAGACTTATGAGTTGAATTTTTGCATACATAAATCAGACAAGCCCAAGTTTTTAGTTGCAGAGAAGTAGCCCAATGATACTAGAGGATGAGATGTGTGTCAGTTAGCAGAATGTTCAATGTATGCGTATATCAGAAAAAAGGTGTTAGGTTGTAAATTAGTGTGAATATGTACAGCATATGTGTCGGCAAGGCAATAATTGCCTATGAAATTTTCTTAGCTTTTTGCTAAGTTATGAGGCTTCATGCATTCAAGTGGGATGTATCTGAATAATTTGTCAGTCACTGAATGCCTGGGAGTTATCATGCATTTGTGAGTAAGTGTAACTGTCATTTGCATGTATGCACATAATTAATAATAAATAGTGCACATGTGGGCATGCATGTGTGTGTGTGTATGTGTGTGTGTTAAGCAATCTAACCTTGTCCTAATTACACTCTATCTGTTCCATCAGTGCTGTGCTATGGCCTATTTTCACAGCTATAAATTTACCACTCTCCCCTCTGTTGTGATAGATGACCCACTCATTTTAGCCCATCTCTGAAGACTGTGAGCCAGAAAGGAAGCCAGTAAAAGACAGTGGCACAGCTTCACTGCTTATTATGGCAATGGAGCTTTCCATGCCCTAAAAACTGTTTCTGTTTTTGAAGTTAGTACACTCAAAGCATATGTGTGGTGTGTGTGGTGTTTTGACCATTTTTGTTTCTCAGGATGAGGAATAATAAAATACAATGAATTCAATGGAGCAATGCGTGCCACACAGAGGTCTATAGTGTTGAAAACAATTCTTCCTTGATGTTTTTGGGTCTTACAGCTACTAACCACTCATATTTTGCATAGTTCTTGCAAGTTATTATTCAATCTTTTTCTGATCTTTTGTCTTTTGTCTCTAACCTTCTAAACAAACAAAGACATGCTTTCTTTTTTCTTTTTTTTTGCATTATAGCTTTTATTGATTCCTTCATATCTGATATACACTACAACCAGCATACAGGTCATATTCAAGTAAAACCTGCAGGGGATAAACCAAAACTAAAAGCTGAGATGTAGCATTCAGACAGACACACATTAGCACTGATCACAACAGAAACAAAGACCAAACAATAAAACAACCAAACTGTAAAAATATTTAGCCAAAAAAAAATCCACAAAAAATGTAATGAAATATCTACAAGACACACATCCACAGTCTCTCGCCTGCAAATAAAAACTGCAATAGTAACTGATCAAGAAGGAAAATTTGTTTTCTCTCATTCCAAACCCTGCCCCCAGCCACCAATCAAACAAAATGTACTAAGAGGTAATTGTACTAATAATTATCAAGATTAGTCCTGGATTATACATCTCTGATCTGTGTTACAAATGGCTAGAAAATATGTGTACAGATGTCCATCTTACCATTTATTATATTAGCCATTCATATGAAGCCACTTCTAATAGAAATGCTTTCTAAATGTGTACACTCTGCTTTAAGTCCAAAGCCAATACTGATTGCAAATCAGCACAAATAAATCTCTGTATAAACCAAAAATATTGCAAATTTGAAAGTAAAAGAATGGAAAGTGAAAATATTAAATATTTGATGATGTAAAATGTGTTTTTTTACTCTGACCTCTCATTTGTGTGGCAGCAGTTATCTTGGCCAAGTTCCAACATAAACCATCCACTCCCACCCTTTTGACCTTGCTGATCTCGCTTTGTGGGGTTGTTGGGACAGCCTGTCTGTAGGTGTGAAGGCAACTGCATGGAGACTCTACTGAGCAAATCAGCAGGCAGAGGCTCCAACAACAATTCATGTGTGGACTACTGTATATAATGCCCATCAACAACTTTATCCCTTACTGTTTAGTAATGGCAGTTTGATAGCAACTAGTGCAGCAGCTGTTCAAAACATATCTATTGGGAATGGGCTGAATGTTTGGCCTCTGGCTCCTACTTCAACACATAAAGAAATTAATACTATTGATGTGAGGTGTAAATAAGTATAAAAACCAAAAATATGAAAGAAAGAAGGAACATTCTAATATGATGCTATAAATATGTAGTGTAGAAAAGAAGGTTTTTTTCTCATTTCAAGTAAAATATGGGCTGCATTTAAAAATAAAATAAAATGCTTCCTTAAATAAAGCACATAGATCATATTGGGCTCTTAGATTGTTCCTATGTGCCCTCAATTTGGATTTTAGTAAGTCTGTTGCACTAACAATTTGTACTGTGTCTGTAGTGGAGCTTCATAATCACCATGGTCTTGGAACATATCAGACAAACTGGTTTTGGAAGTATTTCTTTCCTTTTACATGTAATTATTTTAGGAATATTCAGCTCTGAGCACCCCCAAAATGTGGGAGACCAAAGTATATATATAAATCATACATAAATACATACGGACAGACAGAAATTCCATCCTTTCAAAAGAGATACAACAACAGCAATACAACTTTTAAAGACAATTTGAGAATTTTTGAAATCAAATAAAGTCCTATTAATTCAGTACTTAGATGCATATGTGCATTCATTTATTGGTCATTAATTGTTCCTGCTGTCCATTCTGGCAATAACATTAACTCTTCTAGTGTTCTCCCTGTGTGATTGATGGGGACAAAGTGCATAATTCTTGTTTCCTGCAAAACTTCAAACTGCGAGTCTTCCATAGTTAGCTCTTGGGGTTTTGTCAGACCTTGTTAACTTGTAATTGGCTAGCAGTGTAGGGGTAGTAACACAAAGAGAGAGTTTTGTACTCAATTTTGGATGATATCCACTTGATTTGGCAAAGTACACAAAACTGACTGTGGAATCTGGACACTTTTTTTTAAACTGAAATTGTTCTTGGAGAGAATTTCTTCACAGTCAGTATGAGCAGGATTACAGTGACTAATAACTCATTTAGTGCACATATGGACAGACTATATTGCCAAGGATAGACTTGAAAAATTGTGCCTGAACCTTTTCTGTTGTATTAAATCTGCATTACCATGACTAATGCCTACAATATCTTACAAAAAGCAGGGAGCAGGTACTTTCTTAAATTTAGCTTTGTGATTTAACCTCACATTCGAAACATCCAATCTGAACCTAATTCTAAGATGAAGATATGGTCACCAGACTTGACCAAGTACAACAATATTTGAGATTACATTTTTATATTTGGGAATAACACAGACATGAGCGTCTCTTGCTGGATGTAACACACAGTGAAGCACTGAGGGAGGCGAAGGTTGTGGGTTACAGCTGTGGCCTTCATCTCTAGATCCAGGGCAAATCAGAAGGACTAATACAAACAGACATGGAAATGTGCACATATGCACACACGCATGCACACACAGACACTAGCATATTTTTTATGAATAAACATATATTACAATGCTTGAATGCAAAGACACCATTTAGACACACAGACTTTAAAAAAAAGCTTTCTCACACACATCATCTTCCACAGACAGTGAGGATCAGCTTCAAAGGCTAAAAGATCCAGGCATTATCCATTATACTGAAGGCATTACATGCTTTAAAACTATAAAGCACAGCTGTTCTTTGATACCAAACTAGCACATCAAACTAGCACAGTCAAGTCTCTCTCTAATTATATTCTATGGAAAACAACAAAGCACTAAAAGCTTGCACTTCTGTTCAGTATTCAGCCAGTCTGTTTAGTATAACTGAGTTTGACCTCCAGACTGCAAAGCATGGTTAAATGTTGCAAGATCTGAAAGCTCTACTAAAAGCTCCCAAATCTTATTCCAGAGCTTGGGCCTGGTGAGGTCCACTGCTGTCTGCGAGTTACTGCACTGCACGTGTATGAGCTACGAGCAGACACCCACAGCTTGTTATGAACAGCCACAGCACCACCATAAATCCCACCAGAATAAGCCTTAAACCTCACCCACTTCAAAATGCCCTTGGCCTGACACATTAGAAGCAATAGTTCAGTCCAACAGATCCATATAGCCTGGCCCCCCACCAGAGGAAGCAACAGTGCAATGAGATTCTCTGCTGTGAAAACAAAGGGGTAAAGCCACTTCCTGTCTAGATGTAAAGGGTGACCATGTGACAGTAGACAGAGGACAGGGCTCTTCTCAGGATGCCAAGTGGGTCAACCTTGTGTTATGCCTCACAATCCCCAAGTGACGTCACAATAATACCCTAATGGCCGTCTGTCAACCTATCAACCCATCAACAGTGCAGGGATGAGCCGTTGCCATGACAACAGTCATAAAGCCAGCAGGCCAGGCAGAGATCGTTCGTATGGTTTTATATGACACAGAGCTCTGACATTTAGGAGACATGAGCTATTGCCTTCAGCTTGTATAGCTGTTGCCCAAAGTCACATGGATGATTATACCACCAACACAAATATATATACATATATATATTTGTGCGTGTGTGTGTGTTTGTGTGTG
Organism: Rastrelliger brachysoma; assembly: GCA_024605115.1. Lineage (NCBI taxonomy): Eukaryota > Metazoa > Chordata > Actinopteri > Scombriformes > Scombridae > Rastrelliger > Rastrelliger brachysoma. The sequence goes on along the minus strand of JANJYP010080224.1, from coordinate 45,402 downwards.
TGTGTGTGTGTGTGTGTGTGTGTGTAGACTATACAACATCGATAACATTGATCCATGTTGGGTGCTAAGTGTCTCTTTGCTAATCCAGTTCAAGAATCTACAGTAACTCTTTGAGGCTGTAATACTCAAGTGAAATGCTCACACTGACACTAAAGTTTCATGCTAAAGTTTATCAAATATAATGTCTTACATTGTCAGGGTTACATTTTTTAGCACAGAGGACAATGTACTTTACTAATGTACTATAGCTGAATCAGATTGATCATAATTATCATAGTATTGGACAACATTTTAACCTGAAATTGAAGAAATGTTGAAGTTACTACAATTAACGCATAAGTAATTTTAAATCTACACTTTTGTCCTCCTCATGTTGAACACTTACAGTAGCTACATCTTCATGTTCAGTCAATCTTTTAACCTCACAATGTACCAAATAACTTTTAAGATGGCATTAAATTGGCTTCAGGATTACTTAACTTAACTCATTCCCTTGCAGGCCTTAAATGTAGTACATTTGTAGAACCTGATAATGTGATAAATCCCAGATAATGTAATAACCCCAATAATGTAATAAAATCTGCGCTTGAGTCCATTGAAAATATAATAAAACCTGATAATTTAATAACTTCCCAATAATGTAATAAGGTTCCCAATAATGTATACACTTTTTACCAATAATGTAATAAAGTATTGCAGGTTGTTGGACATGCATGAGTATTTATTAACTTTTGACCCGTTTAATGATTACAATATTGGGGTATTATTGCATTATCAGGACCTGTGAAATGAAGGCTAACCTGATAATGTAATAAATCTTGTTAATGCAGTACTTTATATCAGTAATGAAGGCCCCTTATTAGCTATTTGCTACATTTTTAAAAAACTTTTTATGCAGTATTTATTCTAAGTTACTTATTGTACTATGCTTGTGCCTGCATGCTAGGCTATGTGGACATGGGTGTTTGCTGAATGCCCAAAATGTGGTGACTTGGATGCAAAAACAGCCTTTTTAATAATAATAATGAAATGAAATCTCTCTCTTATCTGTTCTCCGTATCACAAAAGTGCCCCTACCAAATGCTGACAATGAAAACCATAAGTCCAGTGTCCCACTTTAATTAATGACATATGCCATACCCTGTAAAGATTTTTTTATGACAATGTACACAATTTTGTTTTTTGTCACATCATTACCAACAACCTCCAGTGGAATAGTGGCCACTCCACCTGGTGGTTGTCAGGAGCAGGAGGAGACACCAGAGGCACATCAAGCGTCCATTTCAAGTTATGATAATGATGACTGTGAGTTTAATAATTTACTTGTTAACATATACCATGCCCTGCTGATAAGCAGAAGCCTTATAATGTGTTTTTTACATTGTTCTTTACATTTATATTGCAAGGTTTTCCATGTTATTTAATTCTATTAATTATATTATGTATATATGTATATGTGAACATTTGGTTTAATAAAAATTTTTTGATTTCACACATTTTTTGTTTGTGTCTGAATATTTATAACATAATGGTGATTGACACTGGTCAGAAGGGCCCCCTGGTAATTTTTGCTTAGGGCCCCAACACACTCTAGAATTACCTCTGAATTTAAGAAGAGACAGTTGAAAACATTAAAATGACAAATATGCTCAACAATATTTAAATTACAACCAAATTTTACAATTGGAATAATACATATAAAGCTGTAAACAATAAAAAATAATGTTTCATTGTTTCATTGTGTTGTTCTAAGGTGTGATTTACAAGCATTTTTACTGCAATATTCTTATTCCACAGGCTCTCATGAGGTTTTCTTCCCACTGTGGTATGAGTATTACTCCTGGGACTCATTACCTTGTTCAACTGCAGTGAAGCAGGTAATGTGGATCTTTGGTGATACGATTTTTGAGTCAGAGAGGATGTTGACCTTGGCAGAGTTGACATGGAGTGACATTCATTAATTTTCTACATTTTCTATTCACTGCGTGAGTGGGCTGTGTGTTTGCAAGTGAATTTGTCCTGGTATATTAAACATATCAATTTAACCAATGTTTTATCTGGCTCATGGCTCTAAAAATACATGGGTTTTCAGAGATTGCGATACATTTCATCTCTTGGGGGAAATCAATGCTTCTTCTTTGCTTTTCAAGCAATTTAAACGACAAATGGGAGAAAAACAACTTGGTTTATACGTCATTTTTAATCTGTTTGCATTCAATTAATACAAAGTATTGGACAAAAAAGTAAATGGGATGAAATAATGTCATATTGTATAGAAATGATACCAAGTTGACATCCTTACTGCAGGACAGCAAGAGAACTTTATGCACTGTCAAAGTCAGACTAATGTAGTGAATATATAAGAGGCTATTTAATACTAGAGGATGAGAACTTTATAATACAAGTCGGTAGGGGAAAAAGAGAAGAGGGAAGAAAGAAGTTCTGCACTGTAAATCACGGAAATTACAACAGTCTCCCTCTCTTTGTGTGCAGACAGCTAGGAGAGAGCAATGCATCAATCACAGCTGTCCTTTACAGCCCTGCTCTTGTCCCTACATTCTCATTCACAGGGTGCACTCCACTTTGATCATAGTATTTCAATATTGTGGTCATATTCTTTCTGCCTTTCCTCTGTGAAGCTATCATTGATCTGATTATTGCCTGGCAAATGCTGCATGTCTCACTTAGACCCAAAATGGAAAACATCAATTAATCTACCAGAGTCAAAGTTGTATCAGAAGCAGAGCAACCTTTCATGAGTACTGTACAAAAGCTGCTGTCACATGCAACCTCTAGATTCAATTCTAACACCTCTTACATGGCCTATTGTGAGTGTGATGTCAGTTACACCCTCTCATCCTCCAACCCCAGGGAGGCACCCTGCAGGGGTCTTATGGGAAGGATTGAGAGGAGACCTGTGATTGGAGCCTCATCTTATCTCCTAACCACAGCAACACAGCTGGCAGGACCCGTGTTTCTACAGGAAACCGGCAATCTGTGTGCACATGTGAGGGTCTGCAGAGGTGTCTGAATGTGCATGTGTGTCTATGTGTGTGTGAATGTCAAGAACTATATTTGTATGCAAATGCATGTCTCTGTGAATGCATGCCTGTGTGTGATATAGGAAGTGTGGACGTAAATATTAAAGAGAAGCTACAAAGGCACCATCTTTCGTGTGTACATGGATGAGTGTCAGAGAATGAAGAGCAATAGCTTGACACTGATGTGGCAAAATATGAGAGGAGGTCATGTTTGTGGGAATAATCCCTAAATTGAATGTGCTGCATGGCCAAGGGTACAGTTTTAGATTTCCATTAAAATGACAGCCAGGAGAAGAAGTCATACGAAAGCCTTCAAAAGCTACTTTGAAGAGGCAAATGCACATGTTTATGGCTGGGATTTGTACAACTGGTGTTCACTGCACACTGCATATTGCAATTTAGGTTTATAACCTAACAATTAAATCTTGCAGACATGATGTGCAATGATTTGTGAAATATTATATTTATGCTACTCCAGTTTTTACACTGTAATCATACTATTACAAAAAATCACTACACTAGGGCAGGTCCTGTATGTTTATAATTGAGGTCCATAAATGTTTTTTTTTTATATTATTAAAATATTGCAACATCTGTCAACAAAAAAAAAACCAAATACCCCAAAACTATGTATCTGTAAATTAGTGTGTGTCACTTGAAATAAGACAGAATCAGATAGGTTGAAGAAAAAATGTACCTGATTTTAAGAAAATATTCAAGTGGTGAGACCTTTTTCATGTTTTACAACATTTATCTACTTTCAAGTGAATAAAAACATTGATTTGTACCTAATATCTCACATTCTTATCTACTGTGATTTTCTTCTTGTTGCACTGACTACTTGACAACATGTCTCAGAAATGCTTAAAGCTACAGATTCCAGGTGTACAGAGAATGAGCACTGAAGCTTCTGGAAAACTGGCTGGAAAGTCTCACATCATCATCCATTATTGATAGTGCCTTAAGCCTTCCTTGTGCTTGGGATGACGAACTAAAAACTGAAGTTATAACTCTGTAGCAGAACACTGAGGGAAGGGATGTACTTGAAATCTGAATTTCACTGGCTTGTCCTGCAGCGAGTACTTCTTGAGAGTCCCATCGGTGTGTTTGCAGGGAATAGCAATTAGCTACTAATAAATGATGTCATTGGTGAATCCCGTCCCTGATGTTTACTGAGGAATTAAAGGTTAGGGGTTCAAGGCTATCGCTTTGCACATGCATGAGTGTTTGTGTACTCAATTATACCTTTCAGTAAGTTTAATTAATTTAAATATATTACCAACTTTAGTGCTGAGGTCAAGCAAAGGACTTACATTGGCAGCTCATTTCCCAGAAGCCTTGATCTGCGCAGAAGGAAGTTTCCTGAAAAAGATACAGTGAAAACTATCTCAGTGTTTATGTTTTATGAAACCGTACAACCGTGTCAGTGCTTTACTTGTTAACAAACAAGAAAACCTGAACATATTTTGCTATAGACACACATCCACATGGACAAACACATACACAGACACACACAGAGCTGGGGATAAGGCTTTGCCATGCAGCATTGCGAATTGGGTTAAAATAATCTGATTGAGAGCCAGTGCTCGAGGGCAACTTGTGTGCAGGCTCAGGCCAGCAAAGTATCAGCAAGAAGCTCCACCTTGTTGTCTACTTTACTCTTCTACGCCCTACTTTCTCTCTTTTGTCTCCTCTCCTACACCTCAGAAGATAGTACAAAGGTACCAACTTGCTTTAGCACATTTCAATCACAGCAGTCTCCCACTCATCCATATTCTAGTCGCTTTTATAACACCTGCAGGGCTACAGAAGCTATGACAATGTTGGATCAGGATTCCAGTCACCCTGGGCCTCAGCAAACAGTCATACACTCGCCAGGTGTCTTGTATGATAACACCACACCACAGTCCACAAAAGAGAATTTGATCAATGCTGGGACACAAGATTGTGTTAGTGTGTTAGTGTGCCTATGGGTATCTGTGTTTGTATGTTTGAGTTTCTCAGATTTATCTGTGTTACCTGTGTTAAGTGTACATTACAGCTCCATCAGACACATTAAGGAAGCTGTCTCTAGATTCTTTTGATCATCTTCACAGTCAGAGGAGTTCAAGCTACTCAGCACCAACAACAAAAAGCCCATACTCTGACAGGTGCTGTCTAAAATCTGTGGGAGAATGACTCTCTAAGGTCATGCATCAAACTGCATCCAAACACTCTTATTTTACATTACGCATTTCGCTTTTCTTCAGCAATTCAGTGCGAACACACCTTTGTTCATCAGTCCCACGAGCACTCAAATATGCAGAGAGGTATAACCTTGATGTTAAAATTCAAATTCTGCTGTGTTCTGTATATTATGCTGTATCACTTACATATATCCAACTCACAGTGTGAAAACTGTCGGATATTCTCTTTGATATTTTGTCATTTGTCTGTTGGTAATCTCTTTGATGAGTGGCAAGCATATTCAAGAGAGTGGCTAACATATAAGCAACAGAGGCATTCAGTGCAAATCAATATACAGTATCCACCCAGGAACCTCTTAACAAAAGCACAGTATAAATATTCAAAAGGTATAACAGAGCATCTAATTAGTGTTTCTGACTGTGTTCCTGTGATTCATCTCAAAGAAATAAAACTGCATGTGCAGGTGATTGAGTGGTTTGCATTTGCCACCTACGCAGCCGACCCCTGTTCAAATCCTGGCTGGAGGCTTTGATGCATGTCATAACCTCTGTCTCCCCCACTTTAATGTCTAATAAATGGTGTCTATGCCGGTAAAAAAATCTTAAAAATAAAAAAAAATAAAACTGCAGCTCTGTGTAGAACTGACAGTGTTGGGAGAGGAAATTAGCCTAGAAATCTAGACGCCCCTAAAGGCAGAAAATTACATTTGCTGCCTGGTGAGTCTAGCAACTCAAAATAGACTTTGCAAGCTGGAGCCTTCACAATGTGATTGGACCGACCAGTTTTTGGCTGAGCCAATCACACTATGAAGGGATCGGAGGGTGGGCTCAACATAATGATGGCACAATTGCAATGGTTCTCTGCTACTTGTAAACAAAGACAATGGTTGCTACAGCTGGCAAACAATGATTTTTTGACTCGGCTTTGGTTGTGACTCTTACAGATTTGGAATTAAGCTTTTTTTGAGAAAAGAACAAAAAATGGCACTGAAGGCATTCCTCGAAAAGAAAGATGTATTCTGGGTTTTGCCAACCGGGTATGGTTCACTCTGACTACATCACCTTCTTCATTGCTCTGACTGGTTGTAGAGTTATCCTATTCTGTGTGGAGGGTTTTGAAAGACAACCGTTTATCCCACCCCTCGGATTGAGCCCTGTCAATGCTGCGTTGCCAGACCCTACATCTTGATATGGGTCTATTTCACAAGGCAAGGAGGATGTATGATTTAACCCCACTAGGCCTGACAAGCTTGCTAAAATGCAGTGAATGATTCTTCTTCTTATGGTTGAAAAAGCAATATTGATAGTACAGTAAAATTTTCCTGGTCAATTTTTTCCAAGGATGAGGATAACTTTGAATGAGAACCTCAGAGTATTTAAATAAAATTATCAGGTAAAAAATAAATAAAATTGAAATGGCCTAGATACTTGTGTTGGAAAACTGCTTTGAAAGTAATATTTTATGGAAATTATTAAATATTGGTTCCCCATATCTAATCTGGGGTCCTTAAAGATGGCACTTCTTAACCAACTATTTGGTTGGCAACTAAACCTAAGTGATTAAGGAAGACTGTAGTAGCAGAGTGTATTTCTAGAGTGCGAAAGGCCACATCTTGCACTCCTTGGAAGATTCTGGCACCAAATGGAAAAGATAGCCCAGACCATGAGCAGCAATGATGGGTATAAACCGGGCTGAAACCAGCTCCAATGCAAACAACTGATGACATCACACTGAAAGATTGTCAAATATCACTCCAGTGTTGACCTTAAATAAAACCAGTTGACAGCGATGGCTCAAAACTGGTTGTTCTTTTGGTTGGGTTTCATAGTATGATGCTACAGAATGAATGACTACCCTTCAGCTAGTTTCAACAGTTGCAACACCAAATGTCATCTACCTCTCTGTTTTTAACCAGAACCATTGTAAATTTTGTAAAAACAGTTTCACCACAACTGTGTTTTGATTTTTCAGACAGAATCAACAAAGACAAAACTCAAAAGTGCTATGACCTTTTGCTAAAAAATGTCAAGAAAAATTGCACAGACACAAACACGCATTCATACACCTCTTAACAGTGTTAAAGGTCAACTCACATTGACTTCAAAGTGTCATTCATAAGAATTTAAATGACAAGAACAAGAACATAATCCAATACTGTCTTTAGGTAACCATATACGGACAACATTAATTGGACACAGAAGATAAAGGGGAATTAAAGTAAGACATCCAACAACTGTAAATGCATTAGGTAGGAATAGTGAATGATAGTGGCTAAAGTTAATTTTCCCTCACTTTCTCCATGTACAGCCAAGGCTGCAGCAGGAAAGCATTAAGATTCCTTACATTTCCCTGTAGATCAGAAACTCAAACATTTTTAAGCTCATTCATAAAGTGCAGAAGAATTTGAATCGAAGACAAATGAAGGGCACTTTATGGAGTTTTAGGGATTGAATTGGGAATGGGATTCATGCCAAACCACTCATCCCCTGCTTCATCGCCCACAGCAGATTCAAAGGACTAATGTCAAACTGCACTTCATGGTGCTGGGTTTGTTGGAGCGCAGAGAGATAAATTAGAAATGAGATTGAGGCATCAGGATGGAGGGATCTGCTGATTGGGCTCTTCATTTAGGGAATGCATTATAAATGTCTGTTCACTGGCTGGGGAAAATCTCTCTCACTGATGGAATGTGTGGACTTTAAATCCTGATGGAAATTGGCCTCAATTGAGAAACAATTACATTAGATTAGATCATTCATATGTTGCAGCTAAACTGAGTGCATTGATGATTCAAGATTTTTCTCCCTTCTTTTTTAACCAAGCAGATGTTTCATAGCAGGAAAAGTACAGTTTATAATTGAAGAAAACATTTATTTAGCAAGCACCTCTGCAAGATATCCTTGTTTTCACATTCTTGGTCTTCTGAATTCACATACATTACAATAGATGCACAGATGTAGTCCTCCCACATCTCATGACAAACTGCATACACCTATGCAGTCACGCCCATCCTGGTGCTACCTAAGGTAGAGAAACATGCATTATTGAGAGCCCTTGAAGGTTATTATGGTCTGCTCGTAACTTTTGTAGAAAGGGACACTGTGATATTAAAATATGGGGTATTATTGAGCTTGAAAGGTGATTACATTAATTTTTGGAACAAATAGTACTTGTGGGAGTAGCAGTATATTTTGGAAGAAACAACAATACTTTTATTGGACTGCATTTGAAATGTCTCATTTTAATAGATCACTTTTATCTTTTTTTAATGGCATTGTGTTATGTGCATTTTGCATTGGTTTTGTTCTCAAATATTAAAGGGCATAACAAGGATGAAACATGGAAACTACATTAGCTTAAGGGTTATATGTATATATTTTCACATATAATCATACCTCAAAATGTTACGATACACCTTATATATGCATGTTTACGTTTGTTCACAGCTAATAGCTGCTCAAAATAACTAGTTCTATGTCACAGGTTAGTCTTTTTACTCATTACTTCCTACCCACACCAACAATACATGATAACAAGTTATTGTATTGTGTGGTAATATCACCTATCCATCTCAGGGATGAGAGCCAAACTTGTGGAAGTAATCGGCTGTAGATCAAACAATCCCTTGTTTTCAGTTCTAACCCATGAAATCCAATTACTTCAGGATCTGGAGGTCACTATGCCCAGGTGCATTTTGAAATACACATTGATTATCTAAAGGCTCTGACTGTAGAATGTGAATTTTTCACATTATTATGTAAGTGTGTTGCAGAAACTAACAAACTGGCTGTTGAAAAGGCCAATGAGATGAGAACGCTTAAGAAATCTGTTGGGGCATTTCATCAAGATGAAGATGAGAATTTATCCTTCTTATATATTTTGTAGTATTCTGACAGCAGATGGGACTGAGTGTGAGTGATGATGAATCCCACAACTGAAGCATTGTGACATCGCTTTCAGAGAGAATAACATGCTTGTTCCCAAAGATTTCAATATATTATAATTATTCTAATGACTCAGTGGCTGACTGCAGTTCTAGCAACCGGATTAATTGTGGCCACTGCAATACTGTGTGTGTGTGTGTGTGTGTGTGTGTGTGTGTGTGTGTGTGTGTGTGTGTGTGTGTGTGTGTGTGTGTGTGTGTGTGTGTGTGTGTGTGTGTCTAAGGCAGAGAGAGAGAGAGGTGTGAAAATACATGACTACAAAACATATGCCAACACCATGTTCATATATTAATGTTAAATTTGAAAATAATCCTTATGAACCCCCCTGATATTCAAATAACAAACGGGCCTTCAGCATTTGTTAGTTCATGACCTGAAAATAAATTAGTGAGGTTAATAGATTGAAGATGGAATCAAGGAGGTGGTGAGCCCAGGAATTATTTTCACACCACAAGATTTTGTTCCTGTGTTCAGCATTTTTCGTCTTTGAATATACAGCTGCAACAGTATTGTTTACTAAGAGATTGGACTGATACTGTCTTTTTTGTTCTCAGGGTCCTCTATGATATTGTGTTGTGAGAAAAGTTACATGGATTTGATCGAGATGGTAAATCTCTCTGAAGCATTATTCAAAAATGGTTAAACACACTCATCTTATTACTTACTTACAATACACAAACATTATTTGATTTTGCCAACTTCTATGGGCACAAATATGGAAATCATCACATTTTAAGCAATGACAAAGAACAAAACAAAACAGTGTAAAACATTGCAAAACACTTATTATGTTTATATTTATTTACATCAGTTAGACAACATTAAAGAGCTCTCTAACCGGACCACAGATAGATTTGCATAATTTTAGGACTTCCACTCACTGCCCTACGTCAGTGTGAGACAAGAACCCCGTTGCTTGGCAGCAGATCAGAAACTGTTTGAGGACTATCGTCTGTTTTTGTATTCGTCCTTTGAACTTCCTCTGTGCTCTGAGCTATTGGATGGAGTAAAAAGAGAGATAGAGAGAAAGAAGGAGAGACAGAGAGCTGGAAAAACAGTCAGCTCAAGCCATCTTCAGGGCTGAAAAGTCATACACAAGATTAAACAGAAAATCAAAATCTTTCTGTAGATGCCAAGTCTATGCACTCTCTCATCTTTAGAACTTAATGAGTCTGCAATATGGTTCCAAATAAAGTATAAGTTCTACAGGTAGGCCTATTTTATTTTCAGTTATTGTTTAATTATGAAAACAAGATAATCATGATAAAATAATTATTGTGATTCATTCTGTTTTGTAATCATGAGCGTATTCTGTCTTGTGTACTTGTGTATGGCTTCACCCACAAAGGAAGGGAATGCTCCAGTATTGACTTAGGACCAATTTAAGACAAGGGAATTTAGTTTGCCACAAAACAATCAGAATATAATGTTTTATCACTCTCATTTACTGGCTTTATTCTAGCTACTGTGGCTTCCTTATTTCCTCTATCTCACTCGACCACTGCTATACTCTCAGCTCTGTTTGCACCGTCTTTCTCTCTTTTTCTCTTGCTCTTTTTAAAATGAATTGGGAGGCCAACAACAAAGTCTAACTTTATATTTTATGTTATCAAATATTAAAAGCTTTCAGTAGGTTGTGGGAGTACAACACATTTGATTTTATTTATTTTGGCCTAATTTATTTTTATTTATTAAGCAATCATGATGTCATTATTGACCGAAAAAATGTGATTATGATTTTGACATGACTCAGTAGCCCTATACAGTGATAAAAATAATAACACAAACACACTAAACTGTCTAAATGACATACAACCAGCATTCATTATTTTGTATTCTCTTGAATTTTGTGCATTTTTGTCTCGAGTGCCCCTAAACAACCTCTTCATCACTGTTCACCAAGTGAGAGGGGTGTTGTGGAAACTTAACCCCAGGAAAGCAGCTGGCCCCGACCTGGTGTGCCCGAGGCTACTGAGAGCCTGTATTGAGGAGCTTGGGGACCCTCTTCAGCACATCTTCAATTTGAGCCTGCACTTGGGGAAAGTCCCCCTATTGTGGAAGATATGCATCACCCCTGTTCCAAGACAAAACACCCCAGTGTCTAGAATGGCTTCTGTCCCATCGCCCTCACCTCACAGATAATGAAGTTATTGGAGAAGCTGGTACTGCACTGTCTGAGGTCACAGGTGCAGCATGCCCAGGACCAACTCCAGTTTACTTACAGGGAGAGCATAGGGGTGGTGGATGCTGTTCTGTATCTTCTCCATCAGACCCACTCCTACCTTGAGGAAGGAAGCTGTGCTGTGAGGATTCTTTTTCTTTTTTATTTCTCAAGCTCATTCAACACCATCCAGCCCCCACTACTGCGGGAAAAAACATCTACCATGCAAGTGGACCCACTCTTCATCTCCTGGATAACTGACTACCTGACGACAGACCGCAATTTGTCAGGATCGACAACACTATAGTACCATCAGCAGTATGGGAGCTTCACAGAGGACCATGCTGTCCCTCATTCTATACTGCTAACTTCCAACACCAGTCTGGGGTCTGCCACATGCAGAAGGTCTTGGACGACATAGCAGTTGTAGAGTGTATCAAGGGGAATGAGGAGGGGGAATACAACTGGTGTGTAACTTTGTGGGATAGTTCCAGAAGAACCAGGTGCTCCTGAACACTTCCAAATCAAAGGAGATTGTGCTGGACTTCAGGTGCCAGCCACTCCCCCCACTTCCTGTCTGCATAGACGGTGAGGCAGTTGAGATAGTGCCCTCCTACAAATATCTCAGATTGATACTGGACAATAAACTGGACTGCTCTCTGAACACTTATCACCTCTACAAGAAGGGCCAGAGCATGCTCTACTTCATGTGGAGTTGGGCAACATTTAACAGCATCTGCACCAAGCTCAAGCTCCAGACGTTTTACAACTCTGTAGTGCCTAGTGTACTGTTTTATGCCATAGCCTTCTGGGGCGGCAGTGGCAGCAAGAGAAAAATCCAGTGACTGAACAAGATCATCAAGAAGGCCAGCTCCTTGGGGGCCTAAAGCTGGGCTCTGTAGAGGAGTTAACTTTGCAGAGAACACTGTCCAGACTCAGGGTAATCATGAGCAATGCCAATCATCCACTGTGTTCTGCCTTTAACCAGCAAAGAAGCACCTTCAGCAACAGACTACATTCACTGAGCTGCTCAACAACAAGACATGCAAAGTAGTTTGATTGATTAATAATGTACCTATATATCACTTTCTATTTGTTTGAAATTCACACGCACATCCTCAGTGTATAATGGCCAGCTGATAGAGGGCCTAGTTTAAAAAATGCTACTTTAGAAACAAGCTTAGAGAACATTTTATTACAGGTATTTTTTTTAGAAAGATCAGTCTCTCTTTCTCCTGCACTTCCTCTTGGTGTTTCATAGGGATCCGCAGCAGTTTCCTCTATAAAAGGATTTCATAAAATATAATTACTTGACCCTTATGTCAAGTTTGCCTTTGATATCTTTTTTTCTCTGTTGACCCAGTTCTTATTCAGCAGTTGTATTTCAAATCAGTTTTTGGCTTTCCGACAACCAAAGAGCAAATAATAATGGCAAAAAATTGGTAACCAACGACCTAATTTATGTTTTGAGCTGGCCAGTCATAGAAAGAATAATATTCCATAAATTCCAATATTACTGCTTTAAATTTATATTTCTAATCAATGTTTTGCATACAGTACATTCATGACTGTACTGATGCAGATGGGAGTTGCATTTTGACCAGTTTATCTCATTCTTCGAGAGTGGACAAAATTCTGTTGTACGTTTCAATAGGAGAGGGTGCAATGTCTGTTAAACACAAGGTTGTATTAATCTGATTAGTCATAGAGTGTTGCCATAGAGCCTGCTAATGCACTATTTATTTTCCACTTTCCAAACTTTTCCATTGTTTTACCGCAGTGTCAGTGTTGAGTGACTATGGCTGTTGATACAAATGTTGCTACTTATTCTTGGAATTAAGGTAACAGTCAGTTAGATTACCCTATCAACTAAACACCAGTCCCTAGTCTCATGTACTTACTCTCTGGCTAATCAATGTAACTTCCCCAACTGTTTATATTATCTGCAAGTTGGGTTGTTGGTATATAACAAACATCAGAGCCTTGTGTACTACAGTAAAAGATGAATTATATAGGGGTCAGTGGTTTACTTCTTAACCTGGAACAGTCATGAATCAACCAGTCAATGTTCCATTCAACCCTATGAGATTGGATTGATCAATGTGTTTACGAAGACTGGATATTAAGCATAGAACACTACATAAATCTTGCAGTGCGCTGCTCTCATCTTCACCTGTTATAAGCCACAGTGCCACACTGTATATGTTTCAGTCATGGACAGTCAAGTGGCAGACGGTGTAAACGGAGACTGCTGGTAAAATGCTGGCTGACTGTGAACGCAGCACGCTTGCTCTGCAGGACCTGGCTCAAGAGAGAGATGCATTGCTTTAAACTAGTCTCTCTCTCTCTCTCTCTCTCTCTCTCTCTCTCTCTCTCTATGAAACACACACACATGCACACATAAGGGACAGAGGAGCAGGCACTCAAGGCAGTCAACACCTGTCTCTCTTCCTGGGGCAGCAGCTACGGCACAGGGTTAAAATGTCGAGGGCAGAGGAAGTGAAATAAAGCCTTATTTTGCATCACCAGCCATACCTACCTACAGTACACACACACACACACACACACACATGCACGCGCACGCACACACACACACACACACACACACACACACACACACACACACACACACACACACACACACACACACACACACACACACACACACACACACACACACACACACACACACACACACACACAGACACACACGGACACACATACACAACCAGTTTCAAGGGCTTCTCTGACAGATGGATAGAGGATAAAGGGAGGGAAGAAAGGGAAAGATGGAAATAGTGAATATAGGGACTAAATTAACACCTGACATTTCCTTAGACTGCTTTTAAGTGTCTGAAACAATTAATCTCTGCTGCCTCCATGTTTGACTATGAAGTGGTAAAGGGATTATCTGGTGCCTACTTAAAATTATGTGATTAAAGGTGGGAGATGAAACTGACGCTAATGAAAGCCCACCTATCTTTCCATTTTTAACTGTGAGATAATGTGTATGTATGTGTATGTGTGTGTGTGTATATATGTGGGCAGCATATAATGCATTTAAACAAAGTACATTATCATCTTCGACTCAGGAGCTTGTATGTATTTTTGCACCATTGACTGTACATTTATATGGACAATGTGTCTCCACTTCCAGCCACTATGTAAAAGTGAAGCTAAAATATCTCCTTGCTGGGAACTGCCATCTTGCTTGTGTAATGTCACTTGGAGTCTACACAGTATAGCCAGACAACCTCTAACAGGGGTTTGCAACTAACTGTCACAGCAACATGGAGGAGGCGGGATCTTTACTGAAGTCAGCGATCACGATGTTTTGGCTTCACTTTAGGGGAGCTGTCATGATGTGCACATTTATCAATGGAAGGGCCATGATTGTGCGTAGTTTTGTGTACTCATTTGTTTCAGAGATTTTTTTAAAACTGTTGCCAATATTTAATAAAAATAACATCCAATCTACTGCTGATTTATTCAATTAGTCCACCAACAGTGCATTTTCCCACATGGGTGTTCTGGCTAAATGAACCACTGACTGTCTCTCACTTGTATGAAAATAGCAGGTTCCATATGAAGGCATGAAGGCTCGTGTAGGAGAGACATGCCAAGAATCTACAATTAGTCCATGCTTTCCTCCCAGAAATACAGCAAGAATATAACATATTACAAATTTCTACAAGACAAAGAAAAAATAACAATCTTCCTTTAGCTACAAGGAATCCGCCACAGTACAAACAATGGCAGATTTATAGATCACAGTTCTTTGTCATTTTTGAAACAATAGGTAGTTGATTTCAGTCAGAAGTAACAAAAGCAGTTTTCTTATCGCTATCCAGTGATTAAGACTGGTTTTGTCAGCTGCAATGACAACTGCTGCTAGCAGATTTTATCAGCTGGTGTAAGCTAACACTAATGCCATAACGCTGTGTGGAGGTTGAAACTTCATCTCCAGCTAACTTGTGGCATATTAGGTGGTGGTGGTGTGATGATGGTGAAGGAAGCTCCGCTTGCACCTTCTTGCTTGCATTAAAAAAAGGTTTATTGCAAGTACAGCATCAAAACAGACATCCATGGTTCTGTTTGTGAGAGCCCTCATCAATTTGAACTCTGACCAAAGCTCCTTGCCTGGAGGAGCTATACGAACAGAATTTATTTCAGGAGCCTGAGGCTGAACAGACATCTTCTTTGAACATATAATATCCCCTGTATCCCAACAACTTAACTGAAGCAAAAGAGAACTCTTCTCCTGTGACTATTATCTAAAGATCTTGATACCACTAGGCATTTATGACCAACAGGAAACCATAAAAGACTTTACTGACCCAAGGTTAAGGTGACCAGAAAAAAATGAAATGAAAATCTGGGACATTTTCTGCACAGTAGTCAAAATTCAAATATTATCATTATGAAATAAATAACAGGGGTAATTGTTAATGTATTTTAACAATATGTATTAAAGCAAATTTGTAGCCAATAAGAAGTTTCAGTAGTCCTGGTAGTTGTAGTAGTAGTGGTAGTAGTTTGGTAGTATCATAATCGAAGTAGTTTTTTCAAGTCTTCAGCACAGACACCTTTATTTGACAGTTAAAGACAGGATAATAGGGAGAGAGAAGAAATACTACTGGCAGCAAACAACCTTCAACCTAGATTCGAACTCGGGTCTCTCATATGAAGGGTATGCACGCTATCCACTTGACCATCTGAACGTGTTGCGCATGGTTGATTTAGCAGGTCTAGTATTCCTCACTATCCGTTGCCTCAGCAACCAAAGTAAACAACTCTGCTACGTATTCTGGGTACCGTGACATAACATTGGTATATTAGTTTAACTGGCTACCGTAAAAACTGGAGCTTCTTTTTTCTTTCCTCTCCCATTCAAATCAGGGACATTTTCAGAAATCGGGGACTGTCCCCGGAAATCGGGGACGTGTGGTCACCCTACCCAAGGTGCCCTCTAGGCACACATACCAAACCACAGGTATTACACCTGTTATAAGAAAGATTAACATATAGAGCAGTAATATATTTCATAAAATAATACTCGTAGTGTTAGCAGGACAGAGATGCTATCATTATTCTCATTATTTCCAAAATAATGCAGTTTTAATGTACTAAAGTCTTAAATAATTGAGATAATTTAAAGAGTTGCTAGGCAGACAATTACTCAGGCACACTAATTTTGCAACTTAGAATGGATAACTTGGTAGTGTGTTTGACAATGGCTTAAACTTACGCCGGAATATCCCTTTAAACTTGAGGCCTGCTGTGCCTAGTTGCAGTTACTAAGCTATGACTGGACAATACCATTTAGGGGCAGGGTTTAACAGATGATTGATTAATTTCTAAAACATTTTCCATTATTCTCTGGAAGACTGACTAATAATCGATGTTCAGCATTATGCAGCTACTGTGGCAAACACATGTCTGTATGGTAGATACAGAGAATGTGGGCCTGTGCTGAGCTTATGTAACCCTGTCAGAGATGAGCAGTGTGGCAACAGGTTACAGCTTCCAGCCAAGCTTTGCAACCAACCAAGATGAATTCATGTCAGTGAAGCTTCGGGGAGCAGTGCGGACACTGAGCCTCTTAGCAAGGTTGCTGAATGGCAGTGGTAACTTAGCCTGAGGTCAGCAAGTGTCCACATGAAGCTAAGCACTGTACTGTATGTGAGTGCAGGGTTTTACTGGTAACATGATCATTTCCCATGTGAGGTAACTATGAAATAAAAAGCAGCACCGTGGAG
The DNA here is from genome assembly GCA_024605115.1 of Rastrelliger brachysoma. Classification (NCBI taxonomy): domain Eukaryota; kingdom Metazoa; phylum Chordata; class Actinopteri; order Scombriformes; family Scombridae; genus Rastrelliger; species Rastrelliger brachysoma. Next base: position 28,310 of record JANJYP010080224.1, on the reverse strand, counting down.
AGATGTGTGGTGTTTTCGTTTTATTATTAGCTATATTACAAGGTCCAAATAGAATCACATCACTGAGCCATGACAACAAAGATGCAATATGACCCCTCAAATTTTCAATTACGCTGGCAGGTTGCAGCCATTAAGCTGCCATTACTGTTATTAAATTCTGCTCTTTTTTTATTGCAGGAGGAAACCCGGGAGATACTTCCCTAGACCCAGTGGGAGACATAGATATATACGTGTAACTGAATAAGTCACATTCAATTATAGCCCATTGAGACCCATAGCGTTGCCAATGATGCTATTACCCCTGTCTGGAATATGACCGACTGTACTGCCAACAACCTGGCTATGGCAGTAATTCTCAATTTAACATCCTGTTTATTGGTTTAAAGCAGCTGCTGATGGCAAAAAGTCGAACTTCATTCCCTCCTTGCCACTGTGATATTGTTAGCCTTGAACATCCCTTTGTTAGTTATAGGCCAGCAGCCAGTCTATGTGAAAAGAGAGAAGACGACCGAGTACAGAAAAAAGTAGGATCGGGGATAAAACCTTAACTGAAACAAATGATGTGCTTGCAGCACCTGACCAGACGGCCCAGATTCATGGGAAGCATGGATCTTTGCATGAGATGAGGGAATTGGATTTTACAGAGGCAATCAAGATAGATGGATGCAGACCAAGCCACCCTATCTCCACAGCCAGCGGCCATGCTCTCAGATACCTCAGAGAGGTCAGTGAAAGGAACGCCAGTATGTCACATTTAACAGACAACAAGGAGGGAGGACAGGCATGTTAGAAAGTAGGACAAGAACAGGCTGGGCTACTGTAAAAGCCCATGGGATGCTCATAGACAAAGAAAGACCACTCACGCTGACAGCAGAGCACTGCATTACTGAGACTCCACAATAGCCTAAGACAGCTAGACAACAAGGAAGTAACATCTGTGATTACCAGCTCTTATTAATGTTGTTTATGTTATTTATATTAGCTTGCAGGCACTGCCACATAGTATAGTTAAGTATTAGTTACTTTCTCTTCTTTTCACAATAGCACTGTTTAAAAGTGGCTTGCCAGCCACACACTGTAATGGCTACAGAGGCATCAGAGACTACTGGGTTGCATGCAAGGAGGTCACAGTCTTAAAATATCTAAAATCAAAAGCTGCACACATTCATGGGCATTACAGAAACCTGACATGTAACACACTGACATGCAATTAGTTTAATAGCCTCAAGGTTATTGCAACTCGAAATCCCCTGAGACAAGTGGTGTCAAAAGTGGGTTTCATGCTCATTTGACCTGGAAAGGATGGCATAGCTGTAAAGTGCTCACTTCACTGAGTTTAAGTGGCCACATTTCTTTAATTTAATAAACAAAGCAATCCAATTATATTTATCTTCACATTTTCATAGAGATAATGCCAAAATAATAAACAGCTTCAGCAAAACACTTTAAGTGAAGAAATAGGGACAGAGGAGCATGAAGAGGAATGTAGGCTAAGGACAGAATAGTCTCAATATGCTTTCCCTCAGAATAATACTCTCTTAATGGCCCATGCATGCCCTGCTACAGTATGTGCTGTGTTTTTCCTCCCAATAACGATTTGTGTGAAACAGACATCTGGACAGTCTTCGAGCACTGGCATAAACATCTGCTATAACACAGTAGCAACAAGATTGTGTGTGTACAACCATGCAGGTGTTCCTCCAAGAATACACACACAGATCACTTGATGCTGGCAATTGACTCAATCACTCTATTTGTGTAGGTTGTTTTGCTGGGAGGGAGGAGCAGATGATTGGTAGCTACTGTACCATTACCAAGGACAACTGGATTCATTGGTTAACATCTGTTAACCATAGCTAAATGTTGAATTAACCTAAAAAAAAATACTGCAAAATGTTGATGTTTGCAGGCTTGTCAAAATTGAAACAAAGTGATCACACTACCAAATGAAGAATTAAACTTTTTGTGGAACTGCTCAATACATTTGTCTAATGCAGTAATTGGGCTGCTTTCTGCTGTTCAGTAAGTATTAAAGGTAGAGTCTTATGGTAAAACAGAACTGTGTAGCATACAAATGCACATATATCCCTGCACTTTGAGTCTTGTAACTGATGTAACACTGAATACTTTACTTTCAGCTGATTCACTTTATGTCTGGTACATGTGAGACATTAAATGTCACACCCTGCTGGGTAGCTCCTGCTTAGTGTTTCATCACTATTATGTCAGGGACCAGCTATCCATGTAAGATGTTTTGTGAAGATAAATTCATTCAAAAAGTGTTTTTTTTAATACTTAAATACTGACGCTTGTTTCATGTAGTGTGTAAAATAATGATTACCATATGTATGTTCCATGTATGTTCGATTATGTTTATGTTTACAATTACAACATCACCTTAAAATAGCTGTTACAAACTGCTTTAGTGTTTACAGCAAAAGTAACATGTTAACATGTTAATGTAAATTTCAGAATATCAAGTGAAGTGTAAAGCAATTTTCAAAGCTTTTTCCTTCATGTATTAGATTTTAAAATGCTTGTGCTTGGTACACTTGGTATACTGTAGCTGCGATAATTTCTGCAAACCACCAGACGTCACTGTGATTTCCTTTTTCAAGCTTCTGATGTTCTTCAGGATGCACATTCCAAATATTCACAAGGTTTTGCACATCTATCATTATGGGATTCACAATCCACAAAATGCACAATGAGGTTATTTTAATGCAGAAAAGAAACATGGAATCTGCCTTTGAAATGCTGCCTGCTACCTCTTTTGGGTCCATGAGTAATCAAGGGATGAATCTCTTTTGATCACACTTAAAACAGTCTTCTCTGCTTCTGCCCCTGATGTAGGAATGGTTCATGCCCTTTACGGCATGGTAAAAGGTCGCCTCTTACCATGTGCCACCAAGGCCTGTTCTCTTCTGACAGCCAATTTCCTTAAACCAAAGGAAGTGCCAAAACAAACTAGCCAGTGTGGAGAGCATATTATACAGATTACATGTACTATTTATCAATCAAGAATTATGGTACTTCACTGCACAGTTCATCTTAAACTAATCACATCTGGGCCAATATGAAGACTATGATATCAAACTGTAATATTGGAATCAGGTCATCTAGTACAATGCCTTAGTTGTGGCAGTTTAAGGAAATGAGATCTGGATGGGACTGATTGTCTTTGCTGAGAATGTGGAACACTAAGTGATTCATTTCTCTGTTTTACGAGGCATTGTTCTCCCAATCCTTGTGACGATGAAACACAATAACAGACAAAAAAATTTGGGATTTTTGTTTCAGGTGATTTACAAATCACTTGTCTTGTTCATCTGACAACTATGCATGTATGTTTGACAGTAGAGGTGTCCCAGTAAAGTCCTAATATTGACAGTAGCTTTGTGGTAGGTTGAAGTAAAGAAAGGATTCAATTCATTTAAGCTAGTACAAATTCATTAAAATATGTTCCAAAACTGATAAAATGTACTGTACAATCTCGCAATCGGCCAAGCAAATGTTGATTTCTTCTGAAGACAGTTTTATGATTGTTTCTCTTGAGAAAGTCATAACTGAATCATAAAATGCCCCAGATTTCCGCATGACATGGTCTCAAGGGAACCCTCAATCCAGCCATGATGTGCTGCAGCGACACTAGCCGCATTAGCATTCCTACTCATCATTTCCAACACACTTCTTTCTGATGCACACACTGGGACAGAGGGGAGATCCAAACAAAAACACTGACAACAAGATACATGCTGATCCAGTTTGATCATTATTGTACACTGGCGGTCTATATTGTGCTCTCTTTCACTGAAAGAAACAAAACTGCATTGCAGAGTAAAGTGCCCTCGTGCAGTTGTCACCCCCTCAGAGTATCCAAAAAAAAAATGTAGAAAATTTCTCCTCCACAAGACAGAAGTACAAGGTAGAGGACAATGTATAAGTCAGATCTTCAAAGTATAGTCAACTCACATACTGAATGAAGAGTGGAGGAGCAAAATAACTGGGTCACAGCGGTGACTAGTAAAGTGGAAAACAATTCTTCCCATTAGAAAACCCATAGGACATATTTAAAATACTAAACTACAAAGAATTACACTTAAAAATAAACTTGAGAGTACAACACACTGAGAATGGGAATTAAATATTATTTTATGAGCAGGTTATAGCCACTCAAAGCAAAATGTAGGAGAGAATATTAAGAGCAGCTCTCAAGGTTAGACTGGAATAACCAATGAGATACAAGGAATATATCCATCGATAACAACAGAGCACTGCTGTCAATAAAAGGGACGCACACTGAAAATCTAATTTATGTCTGTGTTGTACATACTGTCTGACTGTCTGCAATATGAACATGCAATATATTGTGATATAGTCAACTTCTTATATTTATAATATAACTCCCAGCAAACACAAACCGGGATTTGAACGTTGATTTCTAGTTCAAAACAGGTCGATATTAGGTCTGAACATCTTTCAACTACTTTTCAACCATTTAAAAAGCGTGTCACAAAACACATTATTTCAAAATATCTATTGATAATTCGTTCAGCTCTATCACAAAATAGTGATAGTATTGAATATAGTATAGTGTTTTTCTCTAAAAAAAGCAAGTCAAAATGTCGTCTAGACGTAAACGCATTTAAACACACATTTACACATTTACTGCTGTACCGAGCATGTGCAAGTACTTTGTCGGTCGGGAGTTTGTTGATAACGTTTTGCCAAAGACCCACTGTTGAGTTGCTGTCACTGCTGATCGATACAAAAGAGCCATTATTGCCACTTCCTGATTAAAAATTCCTAGCCTGTGTTCTCGGTAGGTGCCTTTACTAATGTTAATGTGTATATATAAACCTTAAATTGTAACATTGGAGTTTAATTTTATGCTATGGACGATGGCTGGGTTGCTCCAGCTTGCTAGCAAGATTAACATGCTAACTTATATAAAACTTGCTGCCAGGCTAAAAGTGGACACTGTAAAATTAATGTATGTATGTAAATTGTAACATGCTGATGGTTGTATTAATCCTCCTTTTTTATGTTTAAAGGACATTGAAACAACATTGAAAACATGTCTATATTGAAAACTCATTCAGAATTTTAACGTCTATTTGAAGACGTTTATCAAACGTTTAAGTTCAGACCTAACTTGGGTCCGCCCATACTTCCTGTGATGCTACATTAAATTTCGCATCCTACTCAGTAAGGCCAACCTGCTGGTTTACAAAATTTCCTCTCCAGAAAATCCTTGCACCAATGAGAAGCGAGCTTATCCCCCGGCGCAATTGAGGCGGCTTTAGCGCGATGACGCTGTAGCAAGCTACAATCAGCGATGCGGCTACGTATATGTCATCGGAATGAGTAGTCTAATTGGTTGTAGCTTCGTCTAATAGCATACAGAGGCATTTGATCGACGCAGGTTAAGGTCTTTATTTAACTGTGTAAATTTCAAATTTTCCATAATTTATTTAATACAACAGCTGTTCTGCTTTTTACAATAGGCTACATTAACAAAGTCACCAGAAGTCACTTTTTAACTTTTTCATCTTGCACTATTCTTGATGTATTCTCACTGGAAATTCACCGGCTTTGATTTTTCAGATTTTTCCAGCACCCCAGTTAACAGAACAGTGCATTCACACTGGCACACATAACAGACAGCACAAATAAAGTAGAACAATTCAAGCTGAGTCCTCATTCTGTTCAGCTCAGGCTCTATCTTTGTACCAACAAGATGATGCCAAACATTTTGTGCTATATTGTAAATGGGGACAAATTGGAAAATCAGAAAGCCAACCAATACACACAGTGATGGTGTCATAATACTACACTTATGAATGCTTAAGAATGCTCATTCAAATTAAACCGAGAAGGATATAATGAGGTCACTTACTGTTTTCCTAACAAGGGAAAAGATTGTCACAAAAATGCAAAACTAGGAAGACTGCCTGGGAAATAAAGTAAAAGAAAGGATTCCCTTACTGGTACTGTTAGATGTTGCTATTAGATAAAACAAATTGCTGACTTTTAAAATACCATTTCACTAAATTTCACTGAAAATGGAACATTTATGAAGGCATTTTTAATCTTGATATCATAAACTAATATCATTTTTTTATTCTCCATACATACATTGGCATGTACATCTGCACTCATTTGCTACAAGAGATACTGAATTTAAGAAGCTCAACCAAAACTGATGAAAGTACTGGGTCAAAATAATGGATTAGCATTTCCCACTCAATACTTAAAGGGAAAATTTGCAGCAACTCCAGTTAGTTGTCTTTTTCATACACATTAGCTTCCCTGGGGAAAAAAAGTGGATTCCTGTTTCAGTGATATAAATAAATAGCACTTCTCCTGCTTGAGGCTCTCCTTTAATTTTCCACTTCATATCCTGAGTCTAACCGTGTAAATATGACAAACAACCATGTCAGCCTGTCAAAGAAAAATCAAGTGTCACCTGCAGAGAAGAAGAATCAGGACAAATGGTGTTTTCACCTCCATGCTGTCATTTACAAGCAGGGACACTCACTTAATGATGAGACAGCTGGCCGACTTTCTCATTCTCCTGCAGCAATTTAGAGAGTCAGCTGATATAGGTGATTCACTGGCAGTCAGATACTGGAAGTGTTCTCCAGCTGGAGCTGTGCATGATTTAGCTGATTCAAGAAGAAATGAACATTGGGATGAGTTGGCGTATTTATCTGAACTCACTGCCTGATTTACAACATGCTACATGCACCTCCTGGGAGTTTGGCTGAGCAGGAAGATTTGCAGGTAAGGAATATGTAATTAGCACTGATGGAAGAGGCATTCAGCTCAGCTGGAGAATACACAGCATGAATACTGCTCTACTTGTACTTGCACAACTTCTGAAGGAAAAAAAAACTTGGATGTAGGCCATTTTCAGTTGAACCATTCTAAAGAGAGCGTCGTGCTGGCCCACTACAGCATTTGCTGTGGTCCAGGCTTTGTGTCAGAATCAAGCATCTAAAAGTATACTCCTCCACTAAACACGCAGCACTTCAGACTCTCTTGCTCAACAGGATTGCTTTCTTCCCGTCGCCCACCAAGACTTAACACATCACATTTAAAATGCTAAGTAAAATTGAATGTGTCAGCCATAACTACAGAAACTCTATTAGTCCTCTTTAATGTAAATCACAGAGGCGTTGGGAGATTCCTTTGAAGAGTGGGAACATTACTGTGTCACTGCCAGAGGCTTTAGAGGTACTCAGGCATTGGCGAATCCACGGAAATACAGCTTAGTCATCTCTGACTTGAAGCTGTGTGTTTGCTGGTGTGTGAGATCACAGAGTTTCTCTGTCACTCGCCTTTTCTCCCCTCACCATTCGTATCATCTGTCTTTCTCATTGCTACTATATGTCACTTTACCCTAATGAGATATCTCTTCTCCACCTTTTTGATCTCCACTGTTCTCATGGTCATACTGAAAAAGGTCTTGTCATTCTCTATGTTGTTCTCTGATTCTTTCAACCATTCCTCTGCCTCCTCCTCCCTCTACCATATTTCTCCCTGTGTGGCTGTTGAAAGCTCTTTAAAGATGCCTGGGGGCTTAACCACTTTGACGTTATTACATGAGCCTGTCTCACTCAAACCAATCCCAAGCCAATTGAGAAGCTTACGTCTTTGCCACAGCAGCTTTACTAGGAAGAGGCAAGCTCCTCGTCCACTGACATTACCGAACACTGATTCAACCACACCTGTTTCAATCACGCAGTTCTGCTGTATTTTATACTGCTGAATAGGAAGACTATAAAATGTAACAAATACATAATTTCTAGTTCTTGGTACATTTATTTTTACCACATTTCAGGCAAAGAGCATCTATAGCTGAAGGGCAATATTATATAATCCTAGAATTAAATTCTCTAAACTATGCATCATATATATTGTTGTGAGCTCAAGCAAAAGTTAAATGTTTCATAATCAAAATCTATGCTATACAGTGTAGCATATATTGTATTCATTAAAATATCTGCAGCTCACACAGAGGTGTTCAATAAGCAGTGAAACTGTGTTTTGCTGGTTGTGACTGCACTGTTTGAACGCATGAATTCAAAGAGTTTTGATGACTGATAACACAGAGCTATAACAGCCTGTAGGTGTTAACTATTTTAGGCCCTGTTTACATATACATGAATATCTTGAAAAACAGTGACATTTCTCTCAGACAGAGAATTTGCCACTGAAAACGATTCTTTCTGAAAATTCCAACATGAGTAGAGATTTTGGAAAACTGCCTTTTAGGAGCCAATGTCACAGTATGCGTCAGAAAATGCACCGGCACCAAAACTGTGACCTATGTTTAAATTTTTATTTGGCTATGGTGTGCAGCTAACATCAATGGAGCAGAGAGAAGAGCCTCTACAACATCTCCCTGCTCTCTCACTCTCTCCTCTCGTCTGCCCCTCCATCACTTTTTCAATTTCCAGATTTTCTGAGCAGTGGTGTACAAAGCATCTAGGGATATAAGAGGCTGCAAAGGATTGGAGGATGCATTTTGGGGAGCCTCTGAACTGGGACAGGCCTTTGCGTAGTGTGACGCATCTGTAACGTAACTGATTGTGGTCCCTGTTTCCTGCCCCTTATCTGGTCAATCTTGAAACCCAGTAATACTCGGTCCCATTCTGAATATGTTTCCTTTGTCACTAACTGTTCCTGCCCCAATCTCCTGGCTCACAGCTACCAGTTAAAGCTTTCCCTAGCCTGCAGTCCATCTTCCCTGTGCTCTAATAAAAATTGTTTTACCTTATTCCTGTCTACTCATCTGTGTCTGCACTTGGGTTCACCTGTACAGCCCCATGTACTAGTTTTTTAATTTGAGCCACTTCAATCATACATGCCCCCTGTCTACAAACAACCATTGCTTGAATTTAAAGGCATAAGGAGACAGTCAATCATAGTGACTCATATAGTCCTCTGCCTGCATACATTATTTCAAGGTCAACAGTTTTAACCACATGCAATGCTCTTGACTGATGGTGACATACATATCAGTGACAAATCAAAGGAAACAACACAATGAATATTGATGGTGGACACAAGAGGCCACTGAATGATGAAAAATGATTCATATCATATTGAATACTGAATCATATTGTATGTTGGCCTATACAGATGTCAATTCCACTGAGAAAGTATGGTAAATATTTAGAGCTGAAATGTAGTTGCTTAATTGATTGATTGAATTGTTGTTTTTATGTTGGTTTTTACGGAAAAATGCCAAACATTAGTTGGTGTCAGATTCTCAAAGGTGAGCATCTGAAACTAGCCTTGTGTCATACATGATGATAAAGTGAATTTCATTGGATTTTTGGCTGCTGATCATTATATTATTAGAAGAACATCATATGAAGTCATGTGTTTTGGACGAATGATGCTGATTCTTCCAGTAACCACTTGCAAGGGCCCAACACTTCATTGAGATATTTCATGCTGGTTCCCTCTTTTAGTTCTTCACTTATCCTACGTTGCCACAGTGGGACTAATGTGTAGTTGCATTGGTCAGAACAGTTACAGTCTACATTATCAAGTGGACTGACTTATCCTTAGTCAAAGTTTATGAAAATGACAAATTCAATTACAATTAAACATAAAAAACATGCATTAATACCAATAAAGTTGAATTGCATGTCAGTTCATAGCTACTCTGCTAGACCAGTCCCAAATGTACATTACCATATTCATTACTCCAATCCTTTTATCCCTTTTATGGATTTTGATATTAAATGAATCAACTGATCTATTACTCAAAAAGTGCAAAGGTTTTGGAACAGTAAACTGTACTGTTTTCTGGAAGTGTCCACATTTGTCAAGTATGTGTGGTTGAGCTGACCTGTCAGCTTTTGACTTTGCCTTCTGTTCGGCAGCCTCATGCACTGGAAAGAAAAGCTTTTTGGAGACAAAGGTTGACATACAGCAGGAAATAAATGTCAGTAGTAGAAATGGATTAAAGAAAGACTGATAAATCATCCAAATCTGTGTTGCATAAACACAGATGATGATATATCAAGAAAGAGATGTGATGGGATGTGTTTTTGTGTATGCTAGTAGCAATTTACAGCCCACCTAGAATGATTAAAAAACTTTAACAATATATTCTAAAATCATTTTCCTCCAGCCTTTATTTATTTACTTAATTAAAAAAAAAATTAGGAAAGCTCAACCTTGGCATGATGACTTCTGCAGAGTTTTTAAAACCCAAGCCTGACTCATATTTCCCAGACTGCTGGTCCTCCTCTCACATTTAATACAACTGCGTGGCTGTGGCACAGAATGTGATAGCACCACTTTTAGTGCCAAGTACACAGTGTGTCTCTGGGAGGAAATGACTGTAGGAAGCAGTAAACTGTATGTATCATCCTGGCACCCATGCTAATAATAATAATAATAATAATAATAATAATAATATCTTATATGAGTTTACGATGAAAAAGCCTTCCTAAATAGAAAGGGTTTTAGGCCTTGTTAAGAGAGTCGAGGGTCTGTGCTACCCTCAAATGGTTAGAAAGGCTGTTCCACAATCATTGTGCAGCAGAGCAGAAGTCTTGATCCCTCATGGTTCAGAGCTTAGTACTGGAGGCCTGGAGGAGCAAGCTGCTAGCAGATGCTGCAGGTAGAGATTTGTGGTATCTGTTTGTGGTGTCCATTAGTAGATGTATGTGAGTAGTAAGACTTGAAGGAGACGGAGTACAAAAAAAAACAGAATTGGTGTTATATGTCTCCGTTTTCACACTCACACCAGAATACTGGCAGCTTGTGGAAGCTGCTGCCAGGGATCCCTATATCTGACAAAGAGACATTTTTGAGATATAAAAACAGGTTTTGGATAGATGTCTTATATGGTCATCAAAAGTGAGGGTCATTGAGGATCAAACCTAATACCCACATTACTGACTGAGGAGGAAAGGAGGATGTCCTAGCAGTCAAAAGTGAGATGAGGTATGAGGGACTGTTGAATCTGGTGTGGAATGCAAATGTAGAAATGTGACTAAGGAGGGCTCGGGTAGGCAACCCACAATCTCCCAGGTAAGAGTCACCCAAAGGGATACCCCTGTGGCTAAGTAGCCAAGGTGCATGATCACTTGGAGGCAGAGTGACAGGACCGTTAACTGTCACTCAAAATAAGGTGAGCTTCAGTTTTACTGCTATTTACCATGACATACTTTGTGCTCACCCAGGACTTTATCTTCTTAAGACAGGTGCTGCACTGTGACATGGCTACAGAAAGGCTTGGGAGCAGTTCTTATAGAGCTGAGTATCATCAGCATAGCAATGAAAAGACGTCATATGGCTACATGCAGAGTGCAAACAAGTTTGGGCTGAGAAATCCCAAAGGTAACAGGGAGCAATTTAGACTCACAACCTCCCGGTGAGACATATACACAGTCTTACTGGAAAGGTAGAAAAGGTCAGAAATCTCTTCAGTGCAGAGTCTGACAATCCACTGGTGGAATGGAGTCACTCTAAGAGGATAATAATCAAGAGAAAAGGGGACCCAGCATCAGCTGCCATTAGCAGTTCTTTCATAACCTTAAACTCAAAATTTGACAACAGGTTGCTGTGTTGATATATTGCCAGAAGATCATCCGCTGATACAAAAGCTGGGCAGGTGGTGTGCTGATGGCCCATAGTCATGATAGCAGGGTCCAGCTTTTCTATTTCTGAAAAAGCATTTGATGCAAAGCTTCAGCAGAGGGTGGTAGGAAAGTCAGATCTTTCCTACCACCCTTTTGTGGTTGGACACACTGAGATCACGGACCTGTAGATTATTGATAGGAGCAATGTCAGTGATAACCAGGTCAAGAGTTTGTCCATGTTCATCATTAATGGGTGTCGCTGAAGGAAATCTTAAAATTAACAGTAGTTCAAAACAATATCTCAGTGAGCGCTCATCCCTAAATAACTTTGACAGTCAACTCAAAATAGCATTGAGTGTGTTTGGACATGTCTTTGTTTGGTTATATTTGGACTTGATTGTAGTTTGGGATAGTGGATACAAAAAATGCTTTTACAAATTTACACAAAATGCAACTGTCACATCATATTTATTCATTTCTGATCATTATTCTTCCCAGTACCCAGTGACAGCTGCAAGGAAATAATACAAACATGTGATACTCAATCTAAACATATTACTACATTAAAAAGTATGGCTACTTTGTCAGAATTAAGGTTTGAGAAGAACTGTAAGCTAGACTTTGGATTGCTCTGGCAACTCCGGTTGGTAAGAATGAGATTTGCCCCATCCTGCTTCAGTTTCCAATTCCATGGAACCAATCACCAAGCTAGCTTTCCTCATGGTGCGCTATTGGCTGGTTTAACTGGTTTAACACAAGGAAGCAACAAGGATTAAACATGTCGAACACTGAAGCAATTGATGCCGCTATCGCTGCTGTTTTGAACGTTTTGGTAGAAAGCTGTCTTTGAAACCCGAACAAATGAAGAAATTATATGTTTGCATTATTACCAACAAATTTTCCTGTCACTCTGCATAGTACATCATCTGAGTTGTTGGTCTGATTAGTTGAAAGACTATTCAATTGCGTACAGACTCATTTGAACTACACCGCTGATCACATCTCTCACCAGACCAACTTGCAATATATGATTGCGCTTGGTCTGACGATAGCCAGACTAATTGCAAGATACTTTGTCACAAAGCTTCATACTTGCTAGCATATGCTAATACAGATCCTTATGATCTTTGAGATTAAAAATCTGGTCAAACCTCATCCTTTCAATTTATTAAAGCCTCCACTAAAGCCACCTGCTGTACAAAGAATAACAATATTTTAAAAAAGAATAAAAATATTTCACAAAGCAATCAACAGTTTACAAAGGCCCCATCCACATGCAAAGGTATTTTTGTAACTGAACTTTTTCTGATCTACAATTTAAAAAAAAAAAATCTTTGTCCACACGAAACTGCAGACATTCACCTCCAGCAACGTCATGCCATTTTAGGGAATTAGGAGCCATAATAATTGCGGTTTTCCTATCCACACGTAATTGCTGAAACCAGACTTTTTAAAAAAGTTCACCATGGACTCCGGTTATAAAAAAAACTGATGCGTATATGTATACAAAGACCTAGAAACCAAAAGACAATATACACATTTCATAATAAAATATAGTTTTAAGATGGGTGTTTATATTTTAAGCTGCCACAGTTCAAATGGCAACATTCTCCAAGAGGCCAAATAACCACAATGTTGAGATGTTGAGAAGAGAAAGAGCATTGATTTATGAGAGGCTGAGCAAGTGAATGTGTGTGCAAATATGTGTGTATCGGTGTGGGTTATTTTTGCCGTTCTTTTCCTCAGGGTTAGACGCCTGCCTGAGGACTATATGGTGCAATTCAACAGCAAGATATGTGTCACAGGCTATTACTGCTGTTTGCTAACCTACTGTACAGTAGATGCTTTTTCCTCAAAAATTGAGCTTTCTGATACATGCAGTATTTATTTCCTGGAATTTTAGTTGTTTGTATTTTTGTTGTTATTTACTTTTGTGTGCATGGGAGCAAGAGAAACAGATGTGGGCGTCTTCACAGAAGTGTGCGACAGTCCCCTCCTGCAGCACGCCCCAGGCTCCAGTCGTGTTTTTTTGCTGGGCCAGATGGGATGCTCATCTTACACAATCCAGATTCACACACAGAAGCACACTCACTCACTCACTCGCACGCACGCACGCGCGCGCGCACGCACGCACGCACGCACGCACGCACGCACAGAGTGACATCCAAACACCAGATGTGCTCTTCTTCTCCCTTGCTGCAGACCACTGGATGTCATGGTCAACTGTGGCTCAGAGAGAAAAAAGGAAGAAAACAAACAAAAAATGGCACACTCATTCACATACAACATAGCCTCTACCATGCCCCATCATTCACCACATCATTACCATTTCTATCCATCCAAACATCTATCCCAGATTTGGAACAGACAGCAGGTGGTTTAAAATCCTAAGCCAGTCAAAGTCACGCGTCACAGTTCCGGAATGGTCTAAGCACGCCAAGTTAATGGGTTCACATCAACAACTGTAGTTTGCATAGGGGATGGCACATGACCTTACAACAGAGGCTAATCCCTGATGGATGGAGGAGTTACACAGGACTGGACAACAGAAGAACGAGAGAAAGAAAGAGATGACGAAAAAAGCTGAGACTGATGAACAGACTCTACAGACTACAGGAGGAAAGAGAATCAAGTGAGGGACTGACACTCTAACATTGGGATGTGACCCAGTGACCTTGGGTTTAGCACTGTTTGCAGCATGATTAGACATATGTGTGTCTGCGTGACAGAAAGAGAAAGGACCTCTTAGTTGGATGATCTAGACCTGAGTGTTTTAATAAAGCTTTGCTTGGCATGTTGACATCCTGTAGTGACGTTTTGATGGTGCCAAAGCTCCAGTTGTGACCAGTCGACGTGGCCTTAATCTCATCTCTTCCCAGCCAACCTCCCTCCCCCCGCCAAAGGTCTATTTACCATTTCATGTCAACACGTTAGCCTTATTGTAAACCACAACCTCAGGGCAGAGACAGAACCTCAGCAAATATGATGTCGATTATATTTGCAGGACAGTTCCACCTCTGTGTATTCTGCATTAATGTTATTCAATTTGGAGAAAAGTGAAGCCTTAGTACATAGTTTGATAAACAGTGGTACAAGACAGTTCTACTTTGTTAAAAGAAGCTTTGCAGAAGTGACATGTTGATAATACTAAAGTTAGCATTGCAAAGAAACTGTGTGGCCTTAATCTAAATCCTTTCTTCCTTCAGGAGGATTAATTGTGCACGGTGTCTTAAAAAGATTGCTTTGTTCAGTTATTCATATGTTCAGACCAGGAGTTTCTTCTGTGTTCATATTTGGAGGAATAATGAAAGGAAAATATTATCATAGGTATTGTCTGACACAGATGAGATATCATAAGACAAGGTGAAGATATTAACATGTCACATTAGTTGTGTTAAAATTCTCTGAACTCACAGATATAATAATAATATATATAAATGGCTTTATAGGCTACTTCTGATTCAATGTCTGAATGATTACAAAAGAAAACATTCTTTATGGCAGTTTGAAATATTCAATTTCTGGTTTCCACTCATTTGAAAATAGTGTTAGCTTAACCTTCACAGGGGCAAACAGAAGGCTTTCAATAAAAAAAAAAAAATTCAAACAATAAAAATATACAGACATAGATGGCGTTCTGTGAAAACCATACTTTTGAAGATGAAATACATACTAAAAGTATTACCACTTTTGTATTTAACTGCATCCTGTTCAATGTGATCCATGTTTAAGTGCTGGTGTTAGAAAGCAGCATGCAGCTACTGTGCAGCAGCAGTAGAGTGAAAAGGAGAAAATGCCCATCAGGCACCTTACTGAAGATATAATTTATTTATGCACCAAGATTTTCATATTCATGAGATGTAAAACTTTATCAGAGGTTAAAAATAGACACATAAAAACAATACTAGTTAAATTACTACTAATATTCCCAGAATTCTTCTTCCTTTTCTTTTTTCCCATTTTCATTATTAATATTAGACGACATGGTGGATATGTTAAGATTTACAAGACATCCAATGGCTACAGTGTGTGTAATGAGAGGAAGGTCGCTCTGAAGTTGCTCTTAGCTACACAGAGTGCTTTAATGCCTTTCAGCTCATTGTTTTTGGTTTATGACCTCCAACCTCATGGAGTTTTGGTTAGTTCTCATCAACCATCAAGAGATTATTGGACTTCTTATCTTGGAAGGCCAGGAGGATGACTCAATATTAATACTTAAGTCCATCTGTGTATAATGGATGTGTAATTAGGCAGATGTTTTCTAACACATTCACCGTAATGATTTTTATTGTGAGAATGTATTAACGTTGTCTTCACACAACTGAGTCATTGATGAATGATGAGATCAAAATTGACAAAATATAAAAACCCTGTGCATAAAATAGTGTCATAATGCGATAACATGGGAACGCTAGTGAAATAATCATACATCAAATCCATGGAAGTATCAAACATGGCATGTCAAAAATCATGTCCAGCTGTTTGGAACTTATGAACTCAATCCTGTTGACAGCAGCAGACTGAGACAGGTATGGAAGTTCCAAGGGTTGAAAGGATTTGGCACATGCACACACTGCTGTGATGCCATGGAGCTGCAAAGTATGATCACTTGTGTTGCTGATCACTGCACAGCTTCACTGGGGCACTGGGAGTTGAATCACACATTTAAGCTACAGCTGTTAATGGGAGAAAGGAATGTGAATATAAACTGGCAATCATCCAGTTTTTAACCTTTCTCCCTTACCTTTTTTATAACCTTCAAGCTACTACCTACCCATCTGACTTTTATCTGCTATATCTTATAATCTCACTTCCTCCTGGGAGTGCTAATAAGTGCTACACCTGCTAACATCTGGAACCTGCCACTTCACAATGCTAATCACTGCTAAGTCCCTATATTTTATTCTGTGGTAGAAAAGCATTAATATACTGCACTGCATTCCCCACCTCTTAATTACTGACACAGAACAAAGCCCATTACCTGCATAGTCACTGTCTCCTTGTTAAAAAGAAGAAAAACCTGTAAAAACAAGCCCTCCTGAAGGGCTATGGGGGTGAGCAGCCTGCTGTTACAGTTTTTTTTAGTGAACTGGTCTCCTGAAGAGCTGTAAAGGCTTGCCATTGTAAAGATGACACTGTGGTTTCAGTTATATGGTTCCAAAGCATAGAAGAATGTGAAATAATATTCATAGATCCACATCTGTTGTTGAATATCAGTTTATTTCTTCCTTTTAATGTCCTTGACTACAGTAATGCAATTCTAAGCAAAAATGCAACACAGTTGAATTTATCATTGTATGTCATGCATGGCAACTGGAACACAGGGAAATTAGCATATTGATGCACTGGAAATACCAGGGAAAAGTCTTTATGCCCTTGAGGCCATAATAGTCTTTCTCATCATTATTGTCTTCTACAAACCTAGTAATAATGCTCAAGTTTATGAGCTTGTGGACTATGTAGCACATTCTTGCTGTGAATAATAATTTCTCATGTGTCCTCTTGAAATATTTCTCATTAATTAAAAACTGGGCTTCCGGAAAACAATGATAGAGATATGAAGTAAGATGTTTTAACAACTCAAAGGAATTGTTGAGTCCCTCAGCAGAGAAATATTACAATATGAATAAAAATTACAATAAAAGGATGTAAAAATAAAAACATAAATGTTTATGACTCTTCCAATCATTGGAATGATTATGATTGTTCCATGCTCGTGCAAGTTGACATACATTATGATGCTTGCCCCATATAATGCACTATGTCTTTCATGGATGACATTTCACTATCATACTCTATGTGATTATCTGACCTCAGAACATGGCTGTGAATACACTCATATGTTCTGAAGTATACAAAACATGCACTTTACATTTCTTGTCTTTTGCAAGCACTGAAAAGAAAGAAAATAATTGAAACTACATGTTTACCTAAGATCAAAAAACATGACCCAGAGACACTGACCCAGCTTTTAAGCCTCTTTTAATTTTTGAAGTTTTTACAGCCTGCACAATTAGTGTACCACTCATATCACCTGTTTTATACTCTGGCAAACTTAAGTTAGATGGCTTGGTGTCTGCCAAGTTGTTTAGGAGCTCCATTGCTCCTTTGAGACAAACATTATCTGAAAACACACACATGCATACAAGTGTGCGTGCGCGCGCGCACACACACACACACACACACACACACACACACACACACACACACACACACACACACACACACACACACACACACACACACACACACACACACACACACACACACACACCTCACCCCAGAAACAATACACTGCATCCATAGATAAGATATTGTGATAATGTGTTCATTTTCTGCCTCTGGGGTAGATACTCAGTTTACTTTGTGCTCATATTAGATATTTAACTGCTAAGACACTTGAAATAGAAATACATTCTTATCAAATTAAAAGAAAACATCACACATGAAGTGTGATGCTTTCATCACTTGAAGTGTGATGCTTTCATCACAGCAGCTCTTACTAAACCAATCTTACTCTAATAAATATATTGTGTATAGAGTCATAGACACAACAAACTTATCTTGGCAATAGGTCTTTGTAGCAGGATAACAAAGAAACTGTGTGTAAGATGTGTCTCAATTTTAGTTTTTCCATATGGTCCAATTACTGCTTTAATTGAGGCCAGCCTTATTAATTAGCACGTAAGATAAATTGCCTTCCTGGAAAAAGAAAATGCAAGTCAAGGGTGAGAAGAGGTTAAGAGTTATGCGGTAGAAAATTAAAGAACAGAATGTGTCTGGAGGGATATAAATTATAATTGGGCAAGTAAACACATAAAAAGCAGTTAAATGTTAACATCATGCATGAATCATCACATTGCTGTGTTGTGTGTCGTTTACCTGGGTGTTGGGCTTAGCTGAAGGGTGTGTGTTATGTCTTTAAAAGGAAGTGCCTGCACTGGGTTTTAATGTCACATCTTCACATTCCCAAAGGAGGGATTGTGCTGTGTGTGATGCACTAAAAGTTTTTTGAGAGAATTTATGCGTTATTACAGAGAATAATAGCAGTGTTGATGTGCAACATAAATGGGCAACTTGGTTACACAGAAGTGGTTCCCAACATGGTGGTCAGGGTTCCATGGGGCAAATCAGATGGTGAGCAGAATAAGGCTGAAATGAAACACATTTAATTTAATTTTTGGTAATGATAGGCCGTAATACAACATTGCTTCATCTTGATGGACCACAAGCCAAACAGATTGTGGGGCCTGAACTAGCAGTATATTCAACTGTGGAACAGTTTGTTTTGCCAAATGAGAACAATTTATATCAACTTCAGGTCACATTCAAACACATCCTCACACTATGTGATGCTTACTCAATATTGTGTTACATAAAGCTTTGCACCTGGCAGCGCATTAAAGAATGATTTTGCGAGTATAAGAATAAGTTCAACCAACCACAGCAGTTTTTACAAAATAGACCTGGACTGTCTTGTGCTACAAGAACAGTACTGTCAGAACTTGTGCTTGTGTCACAGTGTTAAAAGAATACTGTGCTGGTTCTACATCTTACTGTATCACTGACGCAGCTGATCCAGAGCACTGAAGAATGAGTTTACTTTAATAACTACTGTGGATCTCTTATACGTTGATGAGGTAAATTTTCTATATTCCCTATTTTTCAGAGTTGATTGGATAATAAAATTTAGTCTAAACGTTAATGAGGAATGACCATTTACATCATTAGGCACTTTGACACTAATTTTAATGGTCTTTCAATTCTTATACATTGATACAGTAAATTTTCTATAGTCCCTATTTTTGTCTCCATAACTGCTATAGTACATTGCCTGGAAGTGCCTTTGGTATTATTTCTTTCATTCTATTTGATGTAAGTTTTTGTAAAAGGCCTTAGGCTTATTGTTTTCGGAACTATTGCTTTAATTTTCCCTTACATTTATCACAACATAATCACACTCCAGTACATTCTGAAGAAAAAGTTTAATGAGAGAGAAAGCTATGATATAATAAACTCAGTATCATATGAGTTGATTCATTAATCAACTATACTGATACTGCTATGCTCTCCACATCACAAACCACACCTGATCTCAAACCAATCAGCTTCTTCAGGTCAGTTCTACCTGACACCATGTTAATCTGAATATAGTTTATCCTGCTGGCTGGATGGTTTCAATGTGTCTGTGACTGAAAGATAAAAGGGGTCAAATTTTTGCTTTTGCATGTCAGTCTAATTTCACATAAGAGTCTTTGACATTTTTCTCTCATCATGTTTCTTTTTTTAAGATATGTTGCTTTATGCCCAGTGCTCCTATTGATTGGCCAGGTAAGCTGTCATTGTTGAAGAAAAAATGGACAAAAATCCTGTTCATCTCCTCATGACCAGCGTTGAACTTATCTCCTCCCAACAATCCCTATCAAAATGAGCAGCTTATATCTGTCTGTGGTTCACTCTATTAATCTTGTCAAATGGATTCAGAGAGCAAAGATACTGCAGACAGACACGCGGCTGAGGACAGAGGACCAGATGGCATCACAGATTGGAGGGAAAAATACAGAGCAGTCACTTGATATAAGGAGAAGAAACAGGGGGAATATTTATTGCAGTAAAAGGAGGACTGTGGGGGAGGAGTGAGGTGGTGGTGGGGGCCAAGTGGGCAGTGAAAAAAAAGGATGGTTGCAGAATAGGAAGAGAATTATTTGCAGGAGTGTGGCACCATGAAGAGAGATTCACAGAGAGGAAGCAGTCAGTGAAAATGACAGGATATGACTCTGCTGTCACTGGCTCTTAGATGTTAAGTTGTGGTGCTTTTCTCTACAACTTGCTGTCATTACATGCAGCAAAAACCTAGCTCCCTGTTGAATTATGCATGGGGTGGGGGGTGAGTCAGGTATCAAGACAACAGCAGTAACACATGTATGTATAAAAGCCAGAGCACTGCTGTTACCAACAATCTTTAATGTGATGATATGCATTTTGTGCAGTTCTCAGCACCACGCTGGCTGACTCTGGTCATCTTTCAGCTAAATGCATATGAGAAGGCAGTTTAATGGTTGATGTCACATGACATAATATAAGGGTGGAATTACACTTCCACTACATATCTTGGTACCACTCAGTGACTAATGATCCGACATTTAAAAACAAGGTGTCATTTTGTGTCTGCCTATACATACTTTAATGGCAACACAAAAAAACCTAATTAAATTAAGACTATATGACTTTGAAGCCAAAATGTGCTTGGTAACAGAAGCTCATAAAACTCATCATCCTCAAACATGTGGTTCTTAGAATATAACATTTTAAAAACTCATATGGAAATATTTTTATTCTTGTTTTCTATCAGATGACCAGATTGCATTTCTATGACAAATTTTGAGGCATTCATGACACATTTAATAACAATATGTCAGGGTAACAGAGTTATATGGTAACATAGTTACAAATGGTTTCTATTAATTAAACACGAGTTAATTACATAAACTATTCCAAGCAAAATCTGAAATCAGTAGATGTTAATTCTAAATAGTTTTTATGATGATAATGAAAGAAAGATCAAACACAATTATTTTTTATTATTTTACCTCCTAGTTTTCATTATGAATGTAATAACTTAATGTGATAATAATATTTAATTAATATTAATTTAAAGTACTGTAAATTTTGATCTGGAGCACATAGAAACAACAAACAAAATACAACCTGTTTTGGAAATTTCAACTAATGGTAATCATACTAGATGTGTTTTATAGAGCCATATGAAGATTTTTCACCCTAATATCCGCATGATCTTGCACATAAGCTCTGCATTTTAAATTTGACATTTTCAGTCTGACTGCACAGCTCAATATTTTTAAAATTAACAGGTAGAGCAGCCATATTGTGGGAATATCTATAAAAGTCACCAACAGGGGAAGATAAGACAGAACTTATAAATAAATTATATGAGTGGACAAATTACTTTCACACAAGGACTTCAACACTGAATAAACTTCAAAGTCCTATTCTTTGACAAGATGCAGAAAAATGTTTCATCTGTATCCTCCAAACCAGTGGAGTAATTTGTTTAATATTGCATTACAGAAAATTGATGATATATAGAGGGATTGCCAAAGCTTCACCTCTGTGTAGACATCTGGACATTTAAGGTCTCCTCTAAATTGCCTTCCTTCTGCAGTAAATATTGAAATACTTTTTCTCTTCAAATATTATCTGGGATGAGATCATACATGAGAAATTAAAGCATCTGTCTCTGTCACATTAATTAGGTTACATCATATGATACTGAAGACCTACAGTAATTGGTAGTGAGAATATTAAAATAGAATCCATGTGTTAATAATAGCCACTTTTACCCTAACATTCATTTTGTCTGAGAAACATTTTCAACCGACTCAGACATTTCTAATAAAAGAAAGAAAGGGGGACAGAGCAGAATATTTCTCTGTTCAGTGGCCAACTTACTGTAGAAGAGCAGAAAATAGTCCTATGCATTGTTATACTGCTCTCACAAGGAGTAATCCTTTCCACTGCTAGACACTTAACAGCAGTAACTGTATTCATTAAGGATTTATTAAGGAGCCACAATCAGCCTTTCTGTAAAACTGCAATAACATAAAATGCAAACATAAATCAATGTTTTAACAGTAGTATTACACTCAGTGTACATAACATAAGAAATGTTGCATTTGCATCCATGCTAAGCATCTCAATTGCAAAGTAGTTTCTTAAGGAGAATTCCGGCCATTTTTAACCCTTATCTCATTTAAAAAGCACAACTAAAGATTATGCAACATTACCGTATTGGGCCTCTAAACACAATCAGGAAATCAATCCAAGACCTGTGGTACATGAGTTGGGTCCTTATGGGACACCACCGTGCACAATGAACTCATATAATGTAGCGTAACAGTATAAACTTTGTGCTTTTGCATGGAGTCACTCACCTCAGATAAGTCTGTTGAAAAGCTATTAGAAGCTGATTGTCCAGTAACTGCCAGCCACTATATCCACAGAAACTCCTTGTCATTTTGACTTCTTACAAAAAGAAATGATCCAGCGGTCAGTTGAGTGAATGATTTTGACAAGAAGGGATGTGAACACTTGGATTCAGCATATATTTCAAAATCACACTGGTGTCTATTAAATAAACTGCTGATTGAAGTATATTAAAGTTTAAGATTGAACTAATTTATCCTAATGTCTTAAACACAAAACTTCTGGGCCGTGCACACTGCGGCTGTAGGACAGCATGAGCCTTACAGTGGATGGCAGCTCTATGGAGATATGGACATTACTACACTGCTGGATTATTTCTTTTTGTGAGCAATCAAAAGAACAAGGAAAAACTTTTCCACAAAATCTAAGACTTAAAAACCAAAATATATCATCTTAGTTCTGGAAAATGGTTTACTTTATTTATATAATGATGCTAGAGCTTTATTCTTCATTATAATTTCAAAGAACAAAAAAAATATTGCCATCTTCCCCACATCATTATTTTAGTTGATAGATGGTGTACAAGTAACTATAGGTCATTTTTGCCAGCCTGAATATTACACTGTTGTTTTCTTGTGAGCACGGTCTGGTGTGTGAAATATGGGAGCTCAAGTGTTTCTTAAGAGGAAAACATTTAGTTACACAGACACACCAGAGTCCCTAGTGAAAGACAGTGTAATCAGGAATTGGCAGGAGAGTTTTTCTAAATCAAGTTACACAGAGAGAGATGAACACCTACTTTTAAATATGTTTTTTGCACATTTGCAAAGTGGAAGCAGAGTGACAGGCAAAAGATGTCAGGTACTTTGAGTAAATGCATCAAGATAGTTGTCACGATGGTAGACAATGCAACAAAGTTAAAGGGTGAAAAAAGGAGGGATGACTGCATTCCTGGTTGGAAATCTAACCATAACTCTATAAATCAAACCTGAAAAAACTCAGTTCCCCAATTCAAAGTATAGCACAGTAGATATTCACATAGACTGATAAGAGTATAACAACATATGACAACTTCAAATGGATAAACATATTGCGTATAATTCATCTGGAGCTGCCTCCAAACACAAATACATATACAACTGCATAAACTAGGATGACAGCTTGACATCTCTCTATACACTGGCACTATTATAATTCACAGAACACAGAAAGTTCAAAATAGTGATGATTTTGAGGCCCTTTTTTAAGTCGTCAGTATTGCCTTCTCATTCACATCGTAGCTGTAAATCCAAATCAAACTAGTAAAGAGGAGTTGAAGGATGATTTTGCCACTTATGTTTATTTTTTAAATGATGCTTACTTGTGTTTTGCTGCGAAATGTGGTATGGCCCACTCTGGCAGTAATTTGCCTAATTAACAGCTAAAAGAACAATTATATTTTAGAGGAAGCTCAGAAAATAAATATATTTATTTCCTTACGTCCTAAGTGTTCAATATTATTTATGAGATGAATCAAAACTTATGTTCATTGCTCTTATAGTTTTACCAATAAAGGGAAGTCAGGCAGTCAAGCCACTGTTATTTGAGGTCACCAGTATCTTTTTTGTCCAATTGTGGCCCTGTGAAAATATCAGTTGGATATTTTTTGCACCTCACAAGTAATTTTTTTTAACCAGTCAAGTAAGAAAATGGTTAAAACATTTGAAAAAAAAGACCAGTTTGGAACTGACAAAAAGGTTACCAACCTATTTATGTCATGTCCAATAACCAATAAACTACATATGGTTTAAGTAAGAATGTAAAGATGTTGGGACAGCAGGGGCTGATTTTGAGAGTCTTCCACTGTCTAATGCAGGGATAGGTAGAGAGAGGGGGACATAAATGAAAAGGCAGGAGCTTTAAAAGCTTTGGGAAGGATTTGTATCCAATAAGCCATGCAGAGGATTAAACCTTGTTAATNACACACACACACACACACACACACACACACACACACACACACACAGGCCAAAAATAGCCAGGCTGTTGCAATGCTACCTCTGTAAAATTGACTTAAGGTTTGGGCAGCTCTGGTTCTTAAGACATTGCACTGACTTGCCTTCATTGTGGAGAGTCTAACCCAAACCTGAACCTTACCTAAACTCAATTTACATTGCCCACAACCTCAGAAATTAAGGTGGGTGTTTATAACGGTAAATGTGCTAGTGAGGTAACGAAAATGCAACATACACAGCATAGAGCAGCTCCGGACCAGGCAAACCTGCCTTCACCAATCTCACTGATGGCAATTTCCTTTTCCAATTGTATTCAGTGTATTTATTTCCCACTACAGAGAGTGAATATGCCTGTAGAGAAACAGGTGAGCTTACTGACAGATTGAGAGCTGATCAATGCAGGTATCAATATTAACTTGGCAAAACATGCAGGGTGTAGTCTTGGCTCTGGCCTCTTGCATACAGCTGTGAGACATGTGATTTCTTCAACCTAAACTACACTGTAAGCAGGGTCATTTTAGTAGAAGAGGAGAAATCTAGCAGAAAAGCTTACACTGTGTTCAAAGTGATTATGGCCACACAGTAAAAAGACTGTGTCAAAATGTATGTTAGTTACTATGGTTTCTTTTAACAGGTGAGTGTATATAATTCAACTTAATAATTCCACTTGTTCCTAAAAAATGATACAATTAATTAAGTTGGTTGATTAAACATTGAAGTCATTCATCAAACCAAAATGCAAAACATTGACTGGGTGCAGTTTCTGAACTATAACCATTTGCTGCTTTACATGATTAAAAATTGCATTAGACCTGAAATAATTAATCAGTTAGAGAATAAACTGGCAACTACTTGTTATTCACAATACACTGTCTGAGGCAAAATGCCAAAAACAAAAGACTGGTCACATCTTCTCAGACTTGAGGATTTGTTGTTTGTCTCCTTTTTTCAATCACTGTAAAGTGAAAATATTAGGATTTGCTATATTAGAAATGCTGCTTGGACATAATAAGTAAACAAGCATTTTGTAGGCATTTATAGCTGTTTTCTGAAAATTTAATTCTATAACGGACTAGTGTTTAAGGCAGTGGATGAGTCAGTGATAATTGTAATTGTGCCACAATGGAATATGATATGATAAGCAGAATATTTTCTATATCATATAGATACATATGTATATATATATATATATATATATATATACCACCGTCCTAGATAAACACATACACTTTATGTATTCAAGACAGAAGCAGCATGATTTATGTATTTATGACAATAATCATTTGCATTTCAAATGAAATGTATTATGCATATTCACTGCAGACAATAAACACTGCTTAATATATTCAAATATGTTGCCAATGCAAACCTATAGTTCACAGTCACCATTTGAACTGAAAAAAACAGTATCTAATTAATACTACAATGAAATACGTCATGCCATAGTGCTCTGTCATGACTATATACTATTTGTAACTATCACTTACATAAAAACAATATTAACTGCAATTAGCAGTGCTGACTGGAACATATGGGTGAGCAATTAAATGAACCCATGAGGGTATGAAAGAGTGATCAGGGAGACACTTAAAGTGCCCTAATATGTAAATGAAAGATGGTTGCCATATTAATTACTGAGACAAAATGTACTTGTAAATTGAGTTAAGGCATATTTTACACATAAGTCAAATTTAAAAAAACCTGATGGTCTGTTGATGGTGTCTTTTTATTTTTTATGAAAAGACAACAGGTAACATTTTTTATGAAGCATAAAATGTGTGGAAAGCTCATTAGAACTGTAAAAAAAATTCTAGTTATGCTATTTATGTTACAGGATTAAGTTGTAAGTAAGAAGGGCCCGATTTGGGGGGCAGATCCTGAAACTGGTATTACGGAGTTTACCAGTTCCTCATAGCAATAGCAATAGTAATAGTAATATACAGTCAGCACGATGAAAGAGTGATTCTCTGTTTCATTAGAGGCTATCCATGCATAAGCTCTCTCTACAGTGTGGTATTAGTTGGCTAATAATGATCCATTTATTTGGAGAGGTCAGCATTTGTTCAAAAATGTATTAGAGAATTTGTTTTTCCCACAGATTATAAAAAGGTACTGTAAGGTTTTAGAATTTATACCTTTTTGAGGTTTTCAGTATGCCCTCATGAATGGGTCACTCACTTTTGTAGTTTAATGTGTGTCGGACAGCTCAGTGGAGCAAAAAATCACTAATGCAACAGCATCAGAAAGGATATTGATTATTTTCTTTGAGTACAAAAACCGAGAAGATACTCTCAATGTCACTAATAATCTAACAACAAGGTGCACAGCCACACTCCTCTAAACATTATTTCTTGTTTTCCTTATGCACTTTCTGAAAAAATATACTAAAATTCAGTTTGACTCTTGCCTCATACAATTAAATTTTCTGCAACAACTCATTTCAAAAACAACATTTTTCTGAAAGCGTGTTCCTCTGAAGCACAACATACTTTGCTTTCTCCCCTCCCAAAACATAAGCAGTTGTTTGTTCCTATGGATAGTATCACAGAAATGATTTATGCTCAGGATGAAATTAATCCATTGTGAAATCATCAGTCCAGTGTTGCACCTCAGGGCAGCCCACAGAGGACACTGATGATTCTGAGCATTGCGGCTATGTTCCATCAGTGCTTACTGTTCTGTAGGCAGTGTTGTGCATACGTCTGCATGACAAAACATGCCCTTTCATCCAACAACACAGCTACATGTACTGTATTCATGTTACATTCAAACTATTTAACATCAGATGCACTGACATTTCTATTCTGATCAGTTTTTAGCCCAGGCAAACAAAAGCCCTCAGAGATTTAATAGCCTGAACAAAGGACAAGAAGTTCTGCCTCCTACAGCTTATTTTTTTTCTTGTTTGATAGGCTTGTTCAGTGTAAATGTCTTGAGGATCCATCGTAGTTCAATCTACAATAGACAAGGTCAAGGCATACTGTCTTTTTGTGGCCTATGAGCTAATTCTCCTGGCAGTTCAGGCATTTCACAATATCCAGCACCAACATCAAATAGGCCTCTGTCTCATTAGCACTGGCTCTCTTGGCCCATTCGCAATACCAACAGGAAAGAAGATGTGAATAAAAGCATTAAATGAAGGTAGAATATGACAGTCCTGAGAGCTGGACAAAAACAGAAATCCAAATGTACGGTACCTTATTGGGGGGATTGAAGAGTTGTTGTTGAGGTCAAAGAGGAACAAGCACAAAGAGGAGAGAGAGAAGAAATCCTGTAACACAAAGATGGCTCATCAGCTTCAGTAATCAGGACAAATTATGCACATTTTCAGCATATAACAATGTAAGTCCAACATTACAAACATTAAAACTGCTTAGACATTTAAGTCCTGAAAAAGCTGTGTTCACTTTATTTTCAGATGGCTAGTGCTTTGTTAACATGTTTCATTGTCTTCAAAAGTTCTTATTGTCTTAGAAAATGAAATAAATGCTTTTATCTGACTAATGCTTTATTTGGAAAATCAATTACCTTTTAGAGATAGGCCAACTGGCACATCTTTACAGATAAAACATTTCAATTAAAAACCATAGATTAGATTAGGAATATGCTTCCTGAGGCAGTAAAACTCCAGGAAACCATATCATGAATCGGCAGAAACACTTTTAGACCTGCATTATGACTTTTGAATATTCTTCATTAACATTGCAAAAGTATGACTTTACTAGCCTGGCAAGCCAAACTATACATGAATTGTATAGTC
>JANJYP010080216.1:0-10560 GCA_024605115.1 Rastrelliger brachysoma | reverse complement strand
TGTTTTTGCACTGACCAAAACATGCAAGAAAACCTGACTCATAAGCACCAACATGCTGCAAACACCTAGATTCTTGTGTGTCAGCAAAAAACATCTCACAACTACATATGTGAACCTCCAACACAAGTTGATAAAATTCTGTTTAGGATTATTACTTTTAGGATCAAAGTGCAAATGGAGTGAGCAAAATAAGACAGAGCAAACAACAATCATGCAAGAGATGGAAGCCAGAGCACAGTTAGACATGCCTTTCTCTGGTGCAGNCAGGACATACAAACCAAAACACGCAGTGATTCTCAGCAGGTAGAAGTCTTCAGTTACTCTGTCTCTGTGGAGATCTATGACTGCCTTGCACCTGGTGTCTGTACACACAGCCTGAGCCTCCAGCTCACCATCAATCTCCATCTGGAAGTTCCCCTTCTGGGCCAGGGAAGACGACAGGGAGGGTAACCAGGACATAGATGAAATTCTAGGCCACCATCACAGGCTTTGTGAATATATTTGTTCAAACCGACTGGGGTGCAGCTGGTACTCCCGGTGCCACTGCAAGAAAATTCAATGTCCACTTTGGGAAATGGCATCACCGGTTGGAGGCACATGAGACCAAATCACAGGATGGGGCACTTGAAGGTGGTGGTGGCATCCACTGCCATCCACCGGATGGGGATGACACTGTTACTACGGCTGCCATCATCACTTCTGGCTTTTGTTGGGTCGTAAACAGTGGGGACTTTATATATATGAGAGATTATTTCATTTTTAATTCTGCGTATTTATGATAAAAAACAATAAATGCCAAAATATAGATTTAGGTTTCAGGTTTGTCATTTCAACCCTATAAAACTTAAAAATTATAGTCAAATGTTGTTTCTTCAAGATTAAAATATACATGATTTTTAGATATTTGGATTAGAAACCTATCATCCTTTATGTACAACACTGTAAAACATGTCCATCTTTAAATGTAATGTACCTATAGGTTGCAATGCAAACACTTAACAGAAAGCCCTACCACTACACATTCATGTCCTTTGTCAAACCAACAAAGCTCCAGCAGCTCACTCCTCAATTTTAGGATACACAAAAACTGTTTGTTTAAGCATTCTCAAATGTTACACCAAATATACACACAGCTCTGTTTGCACATCTGGATGTAAGTGGTATGCACTGCACTTCAAGGTAAACCGGTCATTAATGGGAATGGAGTGTGGCAGATAAGAGAGCTTACCTTTAAATAGCAGCCTGCTAATGGAATACTATCACCCTATGTGATCACTCCTCTGTGGGTTTGCAAAATGTCATTGTCATCACCAGATGCCATGAAGTTTCTTACCATGATTTTGTTCTGACTTGACCTCAGTTTGCTCTATGTATCTCTCCCTTCAACATTTAAGATCTCTATGCTTTGAAAAAAAATCCATATGCTGGTTTTGAACATGAACAATAATGAGTAGTAGCAGAACAATAATAAGGAGTAATCTCATATGTTAAATGTAATGACAATAAAGCTTTCTATTCAAACAAACATGTTTTGTTTATATTTAAAAAAAAAACCTTCTCATTCAACATTTTGGAATGCACTGTATGATTTTAACTCATTTTTTAATCATTAGATGACAGTCATTACTAGTAATTTTACAGTGAAATCTTTTACATTTTTTTCTAATGAAATGTATATGGAATTAATGCAAAGGATTTAAGATAAGCTGTAATTAAAATGCATTATAAAACATTTACCAGACATCACAGCATTCCATTTTTAAGTGAGATTTTACACTGATCAGCATATATGTTTGCAACACCACATAATTATGAAGTGATTACCACGAATAAGACAGTTTCATAATAGGTGACTTATAACACAGTAGGTATTTTAAAACAGCAACATCATAGGTAATATCTTTCAAATATCATGGGAATACAAAACAATGACAAAATTCTAACAATTTACATGAAGGGAGCTCCATTTTGAATTTTTTTAAAAGGGCGTTACTTTGAAAAATAACACTTTTTTTTGTCAAAATCAGACCTATCATCTAAAAAGACTTAAGGCCACTGGGTAAATATCTGCAAGATAAAAATCCCACAGCAGTAAAAACAAAAGTTTAAAGTCCTTCTTCTTTGACCAAGTATTCCGGCAGAGTCTGAAAAGCAGTAACAGGTACAGTTACTGGAACCGTCAGGGATATACTGCTGGGTTCAACAGTGGTGGGGGTAACCTCACTGGGGGGTTGAGGAGAGGGAAGAGGGTCAGTATGAATGATGTTTATATCAGTGAGTGGAGGGCCCGGGGCAACATCTGCATGAGTCCGTAAGTGCTTGCGAAGATAGGCAGCAAACAGAAAAGCTTTGCCACAGTGGGGGCAGCTGTGGGGTTTGCTGGTGGAGTGGATCTTCTGGTGTTTACGTAGTCCAGATTTGTTGAGGAAGCCTTTACCGCAGCTGTTGCAGATGTGGGGCCTCGGCTTGGGATGCTGCTTTTCGTGCTCCTGCAACTCTGCCAGCTGTGCAAAGTCTGCCTGGCAGGTTTCACATACATAAGAGCCCAGGGGCACAATTTTGGTAACAGTTGGAGGAGTGGAGTCTATGGAGTGAAGACTTTCGTGGGCCTGAACTTCATCCCAGGTTCCATATGTTGCATCACACTGAGTACAAGAAAACTGTGGGAGAGTTGTGTGGCCAGTAAAGCCTGAGGCTGACCCAGTCTCTGCCTCCTGCTGTTGTTGCTGTTGTNAAAACTGTGGGAGAGTTGTGTGGCCAGTAAAGCCTGAGGCTGAACCAGTCTCTGCCTCCTGCTGTTGTTGCTGTTGTTGTTGTTGTTGTTGTTGATGCTCAGATTGTTCAGCCAGGTGAGTTCTTTCATGTTTGCGTAGGCTTGACGATACAACGAATGACTTCAAACACTCCTCACATTTGAATGGCCGCTCTCCAGAGTGCACACGCCGGTGCTTGTTGAGGCTGGACCGCTCTGCAAATGATTTGTCGCACTCAGTACACGAAAAGGGCCTAAGACCTGTGTGGACAAGCATGTGGCGCCGCAAATCCCAGGATGCTACAAAGGCCTTGTCACAGCTCTGACATTTGTAAGGCCGCTCTCCAGAGTGAACACGTTCGTGCACAGCCAGATCAGCTGGCTGCCGAAACCTTTTGGAGCACTTATCACAAGGATAGGGCTTGAAACCCAAATGGGCTCGCTGGTGGCGACGGAAACTGGAAGGATCAGAAAACATTTTGCCACACTGCGGACAGAGGAACGGTTTTTCACCAGAGTGAGTGCGGAGATGAGACTGGTAGGAGGACAGCTGGGTGAAGCCTTTACCACACTGCTCACACTGGTAGGGTTTATTCTGAGAGTGAATGCGTTGATGGCAAGCCAGAGAGGAAGAGCGGGAGAAGGCCTTGCCGCAGTCTGAGCACAAGTATGGTTTCTCTCCAGTGTGGGAGCGCTCATGGTTTTTCAGGTCCTTAAGCTCTGTGTAAGTTTTTCCACATTCATCACAGGCGTAAGGCCGATGGCCCTGGTGGTTCCTTCTGTGTTTTCTGAACACAGAGGGGTCAGCAAAACTCTTACCACACTCACCACAGAAGTATGGCTTTTCTCCAGTGTGAGAGCGCATGTGCACCTTCAGTTTAGACAGCGTGGGGTAACTCTTGGAGCACTGACGACAAGAGTATGGACGCTCTCCACTATGCTGCGTCATATGAATCCTCAGGCATATAGCCTGCATGAAGGCCTTGCCACATTCTGTGCATACAAAAGGTTTCTCCCCAGTGTGAGAGCGGCTATGGTTACGTAGCTCTGTTGGCGTCTTGTAAGCTTTGTGACAGTCAGGACACTGAAAGGGGCGCTGGGCTGAGTGCGTGCGCTCATGTTTGGAGAGTTGAGCCTTGCTGGAGAATGTTTTAGTACACTGAGAACATGAGTGTTGCTGCTGCTGATCTTTTACATGTGCTGAAAGCTTGTGACTCCGTAGTGCTGAAAGACTTCTGAAAGCCTCTGTGCATGAAGAGCATTTGTATGATAGTTTGGCTTTTGGAGGTCGGCCTCTGCCTCGTTTTTTTGCAGGCTGATCTTTCACCCCCTCATCCTCTTGTTGGCTATCTTCATCCTGTACAGGAGGTGTGTACTGCTCTGCAAGAGGTGGGCTGCCGGGCTGGGGAGATGTCATCTTTGTTTCTGCAAAGGGATAATAAAAAATAAAAATAAAAAAAACATCAGTGGAATAAATAAACTGATTATTAGCAGCATTGGAAGGCTGTGAGATAAGATTGCTCCATTGGCAAACAAAGTTCTGTCATATATTAGTTAGCAAAGCTGATAATCATTGACACTGACTGATGCTGTACCAGGAAAAATCAGTGTAATAACATAATAACAGAAATATGTGGGTGTGCATTAAGTCACAAAATGGCTGGCATTAGGACCTCAGGGACAATAAGCTAACCGCTTTGATGCCAGAGGAAGTTGGCGATGCAATGACAGAGATCACTCTGTGTGTGAATGACTGATATGTGTCCGGTCGGACTCACAGATCGATCGATCATAAGTCGGTATGACGGCGTTAAAAACCGGTGACAACGTGTGCGTATACATTCTCGTTAGCTCGCTTGCTAATTTGTTTTTTTTCCCACAAACTCAAAATGGCTGGCTTTAGGACCAGCGGCACCAACTCGCTCGATAGTGGCATCATCAGATGTGTCTTTGCACCGTGTCTATATTTTTAGAGTCAAAAAGGGTTTTATTTACCTGAATCAGTACATTAATAGTTGGTCGATAATTCCCGGAGAAGCGTCTTGGTACTCGGCAGCATTTCTTTTGAAGACAGGATGATGCGTATTGAGTGGCTGCGGAATGGAGGCGGGCGGCTTTAGGACCATGATGACGACAGCTCCCGGTAAGCCAAGTGAGCAACATTTTAATACGTATTATGTAAAATATTTATTTATAACAGAGTGCTGTATAAATTCACTAAGAATACCTGTTGAGACATTAAATGAAGTTAACACGTTTTGTTACTATATAGGCTTGCCAAGCTGAAGTAAAAAATATTACTGTATAAAAAAGTTACCTTTGGTCAGTTCAGTCAGTAATCCAGCTATGTATGCTAAACCCAAGCCCAGTATAGTGAAACTGAAATTTAAGCATTTAATTATGTTTGATTTTCTTATCTGTGTGGTAACTTAAACTCACATTTGAGTGTCGGTTTGTGTTAACTTTCCGCGACTTTAGACGGGGAAGAGTTTCACTGCTGCACATTTCCTGTTCCCTAGCAACAAGAGCAATGTGGAAATATGGATGGAAGAAAAAAAGACAATTGTTTAAAAGAGGGGGTTGCCATTTAGATAACAATGATGTGTTTAAAAGAATGAATGAATATATATCTTCAGGAGGCGTGTATTGAAGGAGTGCTGTTGCAGGTATTTAATTTGACGCATTTGTTGCCGCTGTGATTCCGCATTTGAGAAAAAAACCGACTTCTTGGCTTTTTTGGTGCAATGTTTGTTTAGCTAGCAGGTAGGGCGCTAACGTTAGCTCATTGCTCTTGTACAAATTCATGCTATCACTCGTTTGTTCGCTCGTTGCTTTCAATGAGAAGAGGGTGAGCGCCTTCAGTATAAATCACTTTTATAAAGGCCGAGATTTGGGGACATTTGCTGTGGCAATAAACCTGCAGAGAGAGGCGTTGGTGTCCCGGTTTATTGACACAGCTAGTGCCAGTTAGCTTGCTCATGCACTGATGTACATATGCATGATGCTGCCTAAACACGCATTAAAATTAAAATGGCGTGCCTTGTTTGTTTTTTCTTTTTAATAATAGCTGTACTAAGAGGTGTAACTCAGGCTATTTTATTTAATCCACATTATAAGATGTTCACTGTACAGATCAGACATGAGTGTGTTGTATTGGTCAGCTTATGTTATGAAGATACTTTTTTTTAATTTAGTCATATTTAAATATTTCACCCTTTTTTGTTGTAACTTACATACTGCATACAAGGGACTGAATACAGAGTATTTGAGAATAAGTTACNTATGAAGATACTTTTTTTTAATTTAGTCATATTTAAATATTTGACCCTTTTTTGTTGTAACTTACATATTGCATACAAGGGACTGAATACAGAGTATTTGAGAATAACTTAAATGAGTTATAAGTGT
Source organism: Rastrelliger brachysoma (assembly GCA_024605115.1). Taxonomy (NCBI): domain Eukaryota; kingdom Metazoa; phylum Chordata; class Actinopteri; order Scombriformes; family Scombridae; genus Rastrelliger; species Rastrelliger brachysoma. Next base: position 4,400 of record JANJYP010080216.1, on the reverse strand, counting down.
ATTCCTTGCATCTCAAACTCATGTCTCTTCTCTCCCCAACAGTTTAATTCTCCTGCCTCTCCTAAACGCAACTCCAGTGGATCCAGTCATCATCATCTTCTGCTGTGTCGCCTCCCTGAGTGCTCCTTGGACCTTTTTATTTTTTTGTTAAGAAGAGTCTTCTTTTTATAAGGACAAGAAAAGTATCTAATGCATTTCCCTCCTACCTATTCATACACTCTGTGTCTGGTGGACTTATTTTGGTCATTATATTGTCATGGCTGTGCAAGACCCTGGCAGGACAACGGGGTTTCCTTGCAAACAGTGTGGCATGGTATGTCCCAGTATGCCCAGTCTGCTTGAACACATGGATTCCCACCTTCAACAAGAGGAAGATCGCAAGTTTAAATGTGATGAATGTGGGCGTGGTTACAGGCATGCCGGTAGCCTAGCTAACCACAAAAAGACCCACGATGTGGGTTCTTTTGAATGTGATATCTGTGGTAAAGAAAATTCTAATGCTTTGGCCCTGAAGAGTCATCTACGGAGTCATACCTCTCAGAAAAAGTATTCCTGTGCAGAATGCGGAAAGGCTTTTCGTCTGGCAACACAACTTGCTACACATGAGAGGGTTCATCTCACAAGGCGAGTAAAGGAGCAGTCTTACAGGAAAGTAGATATGGAGTATGACACACATGAAAATAGACATGAAATTGAAAATGATCATCCCCATCACCTGAACGAGCAGTCGNATGACACACATGAAAATAGACATGAAATTGAAAATGATCATCACCTGAACGAGCAGTCAACCAGTGTTGGGATGTCAACAGAAAACAGCCCAGCTGAGGACAAGGTGGGGATCGTTTATAATGCACAATCTGAGAGCTCTGAAGATGCTGCAGATCGACCTTTCAGATGTGATTTGTGTGACAAATCGTATATACATCATCGAAGCCTGACCAATCATAAAAAGACTCACCAAGTTGGGATGTTTGAGTGCACGGTGTGTTTCAAACTGTTCAATAACATGGCCGCCCTCTACAGTCACCAGAGAACTCACAAGGCAAGAAGCGGGGCAGAGCCAAATTCAGTGAGCGGGTCATACACAGCCACATCACTGGACCAGTTTTCACCTCAGAGCCAGGATGCTCCAGTAAATTTTTGCCATTTGTGTCAGGTACTGTTCCCTAATGATGAAGAGTTCCAGGAACACATCCAAATGCACAACTCCTCATCTGTGCCATTTGGGCTTCAAGACAACTTGTCAGAGAACCATAATATTTCATATGACAATAGCATTGCTTCGCCTGAGTCAAATTTTTATGCATCTCCTATAAATAATGTTCCCTCTGTGTCATCAGTAGATAATCACGGCGGGTTTGATCAGCCACAGGAGCAGATTATAAGTAACGGTCATGTGTACTCAGACTGCTCCAATAATCAGACACCATCTTCTAACAGCACTCAGGGAGAACCTCCAATCATAGACATGAACATCCTCAATCCCGCTCTGGCACATACACAAAACACTGACAATGCAAACAAAACTGAAGAGACTACAACTGTAGATTCTGATGAGCGTCCCTTCAAGTGTCAGATCTGTGGTAAAAGCTACCGCCACTCTGGAAGCCTCATCAACCACAAAAGGTCACATCAGGTTGGGATTTACCAGTGTTCCATCTGCAGGAAGAGTTATCCTCACCTGGCAGCCCTCAAAAGTCATCTTCGCCTCCACAAAGCTCCATCTTCATCTTTCAGCCTCACTACAGAGGGAGACTGGCTCTCCTCAGAGCCTCTCACTCTGGATAACCAGCAGGCCTACTTCTCCTCCCAAGTGGAGGAGGAGGAGGACAGCACTCACCTTGCACTTGGTATTGATCAGGAGAATGGCGTTGACCACAGCAATGGAACATTGTACCATGAGCAGTTTAATCAGGACTTTTCCCAAGACATGACTGTGCATCTACCTCACAATGAACACCTGATGCAGAGGCACATGTGTGCAGACTGTGGTGAGACATTTGCAGATATTGCAGGTATTAAGTCTCACAGTTGTCCGTTGCTGCAGCAGCAACATGACACTACCAGCAGTGACTATGATAGTAGTATTAACTTCCAGGACAGCAATGGCCACTGTGCCATTGGAAATCCAGCAAGTAATGTAGATTTTCATGGTCTGAACGGTAGCCATGACCAGAGTTACTTTGAACAGAGTTTTCATGACAACATTGGCAGTGATCAGCTGAATGGTGGTGGAGGAGCTGATAATGCTGATGAGGAGGATGATGATGGTGATCTTTATCAGTGCTCTATATGTGGAAACAGTTACACCAGCATGAGGGCTCTCAGGAGCCATCTCCGAGGACATACACAGTCCCACAGCACTCCTGCAAGCTCAGGGCCTTCTTCCATGTCCTCCCATGAAGAGGTGAAAGACGATGAGCCAGGGGAGATGATTATCTGTAGTACATGTGGGGAAAGTTTTGCCAATAAGCAGGACTTGATTACTCATCAGCTTCTACACAACATGGAGCAGGTAGATAATGGTACACATTTACATATGAATGACAGCACTGGCTCTGGAAGCAAGGAGGAAGTGCAGAGTATCATATGTGGCAGCTGTGGCATCTTTTGCACCAACTACCATCATCTTCAAAACCATGGCTGCACGGCTGGAAGGAAAGATGAGATAACAGACTGTAAAATGGAAATTCAAGTAAATGACACTGCCCACCATGAAGACACGAGTCAGGTCAGAGATGGCGGGGGCACCGAAGATCGTCAGTACAAGTGTGATCAGTGTGGGCGGTCATACAGACATGCTGGCTCCCTCCTTAACCACAAAAAATCCCACAAAACAGGTGTATTCAGATGCCTCGTCTGCCAGAAACGCTTCTACAACCTCTTGGCCCTTAAAAACCATCAGAGGTCCCACTTTGATATTAAGAGGTTAGTTCCAACAAAGTTGCATGAAACTAAAAGTCTTTTATGTCACCAATTGTCGAGTTTGTTTAAAATGATTTGTTATTGTAAAACAAAAGAACAGCATTTTTTGTGTGTTGCATATGTGTTTTGTTATGTTGGCTCTATTTTTTGTTTAATCCTTGTTTTGCAGACACAAAATTAATTACATAACTTCTCTCCTCCCTCAGACATACTTGCCATGAGTGTGGGAAAGCCTTCAAAATTCAGAAGCAGCTATTGAACCACCTGAGAAGGCACAAAGAGAACCAAGCAAAAATCCAGGAACTCAACAGCCAGATCCAGGCCCTCATGCAGATGAATGGGACCATGTCAGATGAAGGAATGCAGTCCTCAACTGAAAATCCCAGTCAGGCTTTTACCTCACCCCGGCGCTGTAGGCAGCTGCCTGAAGAAAAAGTGACACCAACAAAATCTGAGACTTCCGTCAAATCAGAGGACACAGATGACCAACGACCTTTCGCTTGTGACCAGTGTGGGCGTACGTACCGCCACGCAGGCAGTCTGGTCAACCACAAAAACTCTCATAAAACAGGTGAATATTACTGCTCTGTTTGTAACAACACTTATTCTAATCAACTGGCATTGAAGAACCACTTGCGCACCCACTTTGCATATAAAAAGCACTCTTGCCAAAAATGTGGAAAAGGATTTAGGGGAAAGAAGCAGCTGTTAGCCCATGTCTGTGCCGACCTCAGAAAGGACGGGATGATAGGCAGAAGAGGCTTTAGGTCTAGAGCCTTTAAGTGCAAGCAGTGTAAACAGGCCTTTCAGTCTGTGGACCAGCTGGCTGTCCATACCTGTGATGGACCTTCAGGCAGCAGCGAAGCACAAATAAACACGTCACCAAATAAAGAAGAGCGACCTTTCAGGTGCAACATATGTAACCGCAGCTATCGCCATGCAGGCAGCCTCCTGAACCACAAAAATACCCACAAGACCGGACACTTCAGTTGCACCTTCTGCTCTAAGCCCTTCTCGAACCCCATGGCTCTACGCAATCACACTCGTATCCATACACAGAAGAAAAAATATGTGTGTCTCACATGTGGGAAAGCCTTTCGCCTCGCCAGCATCCTGCACAACCACCAGAAGGTCCACAACAGGGCGACGAGTCACTTCAGCTGTGCGTCATGTGGAAAGAGCTTCCAGGGCAGGTCTGGCCTTAAGAGACATCGCTGCCGGAGAGGTCAGGAAAACTCCATGAGAGCTGGCGTCCAGCAGTCAGAGAAAGGAGACAAGTGCTTCATGTGAGTAACTGTCTATTGTGAACTTTAGTGTCTTTGAGTTATAATTAGGCCTCTATTAATTTATTTTATGTTTTCTTTTATTTTGAATGTCATTGAATTAGTATAATTTTGAAATTCTCCTTACAGGTGTATCAGCCAATGGAAGCTTATCACAGATTGGAAATAATGTATAAATCAGACAAAGTA
>JANJYP010080213.1:0-12982 GCA_024605115.1 Rastrelliger brachysoma | reverse complement strand
CACTCCGTATCTCTAACTGTCCTCTGAGGGGATCTATACACCACGATGTGTGCACTTCATCTCCAATCCTTATTCCATTTGATTTTTTTTTCATTGTTACAACCTTAGGCCAAACAAGCAGTGTGAAATCCAAGGTCATCCTTATTTTCCCAAGCCACACACTTGTCCACAGGCTGCACGCACACATGCATACACACATAGACACATACACACACAGCTAATTATCCTCATGTAGACATCTAGGCATTATGTGAGGCCCTGGCCCCTTCTCCACAGTAGCACATGCACATAAGACAATGTGATGAACAGCATTCATCAGAAAGACAAGAGAGAGAAAAACCAAAAACCAATCAGTGGGTACTGCTGTGTGCTCTTTGTTGTTCAAATGAGGAGGCAAAACACTCATGTCTCTTTCATAATCAGCGGCCCTCTTCCATTTCATTATAGCGCAGTATTAAGGTCTTGCTGTTAGAGCTTGTGCAACAGTGCTGCTGCTGTGAGGGAGTGTTTTTGATTATGGAAGTTCAAGGAGAGGATGTTTTATATTTTTAAGATAATATGTTTGGGGTTTTTTGGAAGATATACGGAGGCTAAAAAGTACTTTAAAGTTCACATATTCATGATTCCATTTACTTTGTCAAGTGTGTTTACATAATCCAGGTTTTTAATGATCCAGGTCTGTGCATGTGCAGAGTGTGTAAACATCATATCCTTATCATGAAACTGACATAAGACTTTATTGTAGTGGTGAGAAGCCTGTACTGTATGTGTTGTATAATACAGTAAAATGGAAACAACTACTGCAGGTTTCAGAACTCTGTCTGCCATGCTTCATATCACATAGCTTGTCCTTTAATATCCTTTTGACCTAATTTTAGTCCAGGTTTTTGTCTTTTTTTGTCTATTTCACCCTTATTATTTTACACTAACTTTTAATAAACCCCCTCTCTTTTCTCTCTTATTCTGCATATTTATCTTATTTATTTACTTATTTCATTGAAGTGCTTCACACTTATTTTCCCTTGTGTGCACTGGTCTCCATTTTTATCTTTTCATTTGTTCTTTATTGCTTTTCTTTATGTTGTCACAGCCTATCAATCAGCTAACTGTAAAACATTCTGCTGGTATGCACGCTGCTATATGAATGAGGTTTAAATGATTGAAGTCATACACTCACCAAGCACTGTACACCTGTTTAATCTAATGTAATCTAAAAATGAGCCAGAAAATCTATTTGTTAAAAAGCTTACAGTATACATTGCTTTTGATGACACTGATAAATAAACTCTTTGTGTTCCTATTATTTTGCCCCTGGCATGGGGTGGATGGATGCATTATATGGAAACACCCTCCATATAATGCACTCCAGTACACTTCCACCCAACATGATCCCACCCAGCCAGCATGTTCATGTGGCCCACACAGGTTAAATGTAGGCTGCATGGGTACTGAGTGGACATGGGCTTGAATAAGGCACATTTTACAGATTTCACAAACATGGAGCCCCACATGGGCTGGCTAATCGGCCACATAAGATGTCCATTCTGATCCCATTCAGACCCCATATAGACAAACATATGGGACCTACATGGGTCAAGTTCAGCCCCCTCTGAAACTTAGTCAGAACCCACTTGAAGCCCATATGGACACACGCAGGTGGTGTTGTCACCATGGAAACTAGGGACAAACCTACTGGGACCCATATTTGCAGCCCAGATGTAACCCTTATGGGCCCACATGGACATGCTGACTGGGCAGTAACAGAGTTTGTAACACAGATATTTTACATGTGTTTCCCAGGTTTACAATTACTCCAAATGATGAGTATGACCTTTATATGTGATAGTGGTAGACTTCCCCTTTAATGAGTAGGGTAGGAAGCCTCAAGGGGGTGATGCAATACATAAATAAATAAAAATTAATACAAATTCTGCAAAGACAGAACAACAGACTTTTGTTTATAACGGTGCCACACTATTACTCTTTTGTTAACAGAGGTCATATCTGGCCTAATATATATTCATGCATGCATCACTAATGGTCACCTTCATGTTCATCTGATATATAATACTGTGTTGAAGTGAATAATCCTGCCTGCCTGCAGCAATTTAGCCAAATGAGATTCAATCAATATGAAGACGGAGAAGAGAAGGACACAGGATGATGCAGGGAAAAAAAACACAAGGGAGTGCTGAAAGCAGCAGAAAAAACAGCTTCCACTGTGTCACAGCCCCACAAGTAAAAGTAGAAATTACTTATTGACTTCTCTCCCTCTCACCTCCATGCACCCACGTGATTATGTGAAGCACACTCAGCCTCAGTCAACTACACAACTGATGCCTCTGAAGACAAGAGTCCTTCATTTACATATTTAGTCCATGATTATTCACTAAAACTAACATGCACATCATTTCAGCTACTTCATCACTGCACCAATTACCACTACCTTTATAATCACTATTAGTATTATAACTATTATTGTTAGCAAATACCATCCTGATGCCCACATCCGATGGCCGGAAGGAAGGAAGGAAGGAAGGAAGGAAGGAAGGAAGGAAGGAAGGCCAGACCCCTCAGCGGACCAGTTTTGGAGCACGGGCTATAGGGACTTTCATGGGGTCCTTCAGGTGGTTAGTTATTTTCACTATCCATCTATAAGTAACACTATGACAGAATGTATGACTGCTTTGCTCATGGGCTTCATACACTTTCTGTAATAAAAGTTCTGAAAGCAAACATCATATCAAGTGGGGATCCGCGGTGTAATATGTGTTAATTTAGGGATGTGAAAAAGTTAGAGAAACATTGCTTTATAAGATCAGATATTATACATCAGACATATAGATCTTTTAATATGTATCTTTGTACTGTTTCTTACAAACTGCTACCTGGAATTGAGTGCTACACCTTGTTATTCCCAACATCCTGACCAGTGCAATACATTATCCGCACCAAGTCTCCCCAGTCTCACCCTCTTTCTTTGTGTAATGAATGAATGATCAATGAAACACAACTTGTGTGCGAAATAATGCATGTGTGTGTATGTGTGTGCTGGAGGTGCAATGTATTTGTCCTTTTCACAGGGAGAGGGCAAACGGCTATTTTGAGCAGCAGGAGCAGTTTTCTGGGTTGCAGTGACCTCATGAAGAGATAGAGATGTTATTAAAGACTAAGACACTGTCCAACAGGAGCTATAAAGGAGGCCTTTTTTGTATTTTGATGGAAACACTCATATGTATCATTTTTATTTTATTTTAACCCTCAAATACTATTCAAATTGTACATGTGTTCTGGGTCAGTTTTGAAGAATCCCTTCATAACGTGTTTCTACCAGATGTTGGTAATCCTTAAAGGGAAATTCCAGGCAATTTGAAGCTTTGGCTATTGTCTCCTAAACTTTTGGGTGTAAAAGAATGTTTGTGCAGATTTTGGGTTTAATCACTCCTGTTTTGCGGAAGCTCTGACCTGATTCTGGCTGTCTGGCTGCATCGCCGCAGCAGCGATGAACGGGAGCAGATGGTACTTACGCTGTTGAGGCTGTTTACGTCTCTCAAACACACATTTTTTATTCACAGTTAACCAGATATGTACCGAGTGCATTGTTTACTACATACATGCTGCCATGGTCGTAAATGCTCACTTACTACAGGTCATGCGACTCCGGCCAACGCGTAGTAAGTGGGCATTTATAAACATAGCACATCTGCTCCCATTTATCGCTACCGCGGTGCAGTGCAGCCAGAGTCAGGTCAGAGCTCCAGCAAAACAGGAGCAATTAAACAAAAAATCTTCAGAAACATTCTTTTACACCCAAAATGTTAGGAGGCTATAGCCAAAGGTTTAAATTGGCTGAAATTTCCCTTCAAGGTTTCAGTCCAAGTTGATTTGCAAAGAAATAAATTCCAAAAAACACTGCAATCATAAGTTTGTGTAGCATATGTGTGTTTTCTTTCCCCTGCAGTAAATCACTTTGCAAACTTGGTAATCCAAATGTCTCTTCATAATACCAGAAATTATACAACTTTAACCCTTACATCTCTACACCCTCACAGTATGTTCCAGGTCAATTTTGACCTGGTCTAAAAATCCTCTCCTAAAAAGAGCTTATTTAGAAATCATCACTAGTGGATCATGTGACTGATGAATAAATGTGTGATTAACCCTTGATGAATGTTTCAGAGCAGAGAGAGTGCATGTTTTAGGTTTTACTACTATCACACAATATCATGTCCTATTTTACTGTAAACATGAAAATACAACATACAATAATGATTTCCATGTATTTGATGTAAAGTGAAAATGACTTTAACTTTCTGGAAGTGTGGGGTTTATTGTAGAACCATTAGAGCCATCAGTCTTCACTGCTACATCATAAAAAGAAATCCTCATAACTACTATCTTATTAACACTATCAACTATTCATTTCACTAACACATGTCAGTAGATACAGGTCACATTTGACACAGAACAGACAAAAATGTGTAGCACCTATACTATATTTTTATTTTTATGCATTTTGGGCACTTTTGGAAAAGTTGTTCAATTTCAAAGTAAAAGACATTTGAGATGTTTTTACAGTTGTCAAATTTCAAAAGCGGATCACATTTGACCCACAGAAAGGCAGTTTTGTTGTTGTTGCTTTGTGAAGTTATGAGAACTTCTTACATTATGATTCCTCCACACCTTCTGTTTCTGTTTCATCATGTTAATAATAAAATCAGGTAGTGTACTTTCATTGCTGATCCCCCGACTTAGCTCCAGCTGCAGATCCAGCAGGGTTTGACTCTTCCTGTGATAAGTAGAAATGTTTTCTATTTCCTGACTTTTCCTTTAGTACCACCATGAGGTTGATATTCAACAACATAATGCTACCAGTAACACGCTGATGTTTAGATGTCACTGTGGGTGCATTAGGCTGTAACTAGGCCTGTTACAACAACAAATTTTGCTGCATGATAAATTCCCAGAAATGATTGCGATAAATGACAATATTGTTGTTTTGATACCATTTTTCAACCAACATAATGATAATGGCATCATAATGCAAGTATGAAAAGAAAAACAAATTGTAAATCCAAAATAAATAAACAAAAACAATGAATAAAATGGACTCTCAGTCTTTGTTAACAAAACATGCACTTGAAAACAAACCACACACAACCAAAAACAATATATGAAATAAACCCTGTTGCAGTGAAAAAGAAAAAAAAACACACAACCAAACCAATAAATAAAGTAAAAATTCTCTATAGCTGCATCTCTTTAGCAATGTAACTGTAACTGTACTACACTGTCGATGAGTGTGCAAATGCAATGTAGTGGCTTGTTAAGGTTCATTGATCACCACGATATTTTAGTTTAAATCTGAAGTACTCCCACACTGCAGCTGTCGCGTTCAGCTTTTAAACCAATTCCATTTTGATTCCTCCAAATGTCTCTCTACAGCTCACAGGGCCCTCATGCANCTTTTAAACCAATTCCATTTTGATTCCTCCAAATGTCTCTCTGCTGCTCACAGGGCCCTCATGCTGCACTCTGTGGTACACCAGGTGCCCCACCTCCCCATGCAGAGACAAAGACTGGGTGACTCACTCTCTTGTCATACAGTGTCTTTGGTAAATGCAAATGATAGAGCCAGGCAAACTTATTGAGCTCATTTTGAATTATCACACGATTAATTGATTTATTGATTATCATGACAGGCCTAGCTGTAACTCACTCTTATGTAAAAATTCCAAACCTGGATCAAAGAACTTATCTTTGTTAGCGTCCGGTTGGATATTGACAGATAGATCTTTTTTTTTTGGCACAGACACCTGTATTGTACAGTAGATAAACAGGAAATGGGAGAGAGAGGGGAGGACATGCGGGGGAGGATGCTCCAGCTGGGATTGAACAGGGCTATGCCGCTCAAGAGTAATGCTCCATGTGACCTGCACTCTCATCACCACACTACCGAGCGAGCCTGACAGGAAGATTTTTTGATGGACAGGTCACAACATGATGGAGATTTTGACAGGAGTGCAGGATGACTTATTATTGAAAACATAATTTTTTTACTTGATCAAGGAGAAAATGAGTGAATAATCAAACATGTTACTGCTTGAGTGCTCCTTGAAATTCTGAAGTCTCTGCACTCTAGCAGAGCCTTAAAACACAGAGATTTTAGTATACCCCAAACAACACATCCATGGAATTCAAAATATATCAGTGCAAGTGACATAAACAAAATTAACTTGACCCTGCATTGCAAGGCTTTCACACTCAACCTTCCATTCTTAAAGATACACTCTATCTCAAGGAAAGATCTCTGCTGACACAAAGTTCCTAACCCTAATGCAAAGAGGAAATATATAAAAAATTCTCAAACTGATATGACACCTGAAGGTGTCCAGGACGCTCAAACTCTGAACGAAGTGGCTGCACTCAAAAAACAACATTAAACAACATTAAACAACTTTAAACATGCTTCTCATTGAATAAAACTGTGAGTTTGTGCAAACTTCTTTTCTTCCAGGTACAGTATTCGCCAGAAGTCATAATATCAAATGTATACTACTTGATTTGCAAAGTAAACACCTTGTTTAGTTCTTAAGGTTAGTTATAATGTTTAAGTTGTCAATTCATTTGATTAATTAATTAATTAAGACATGTATAATGCATAATATGAAGAAGAGATAACATTTAGATGTTCTTACTGCACAACTATGATAAACAAATACCTATTCCAGCATTCAGTAATAATGTTCAAACCTTGAATAACATTCTCACACCATTGAAAATGTGCTATTATTGCATTGCCTCTATTCTTTATTTGCTTGTTCCATAGTAAAGATGAATATGGGATAAACAGGAATGAAATGATGTATCACAAATTAAATCACTTGTGCATATCCTAATAGGCATACCTCAGTCTCAGTTTTTCTCAATGACACAGGATTGGGCCTTAGGTCGTGCAATTCAGCAAAACAGCCACGCCTCTATGGTTTAAAAGGAAGAGAATGCAGGAAATCTGTGCTCTGAGCCATATATACTGTATATCCAGTAATAGGTAACAGTCTACAACTCAAAGATATTCACTAAAGAGCAGAAAAGATCCACATTTAAAGGTGCAGTGTGTACAGAATTTAGTGACAACTAGCGAAGAAGACTTGAAGAAGAAATAATATAATATTCATAACTATGTTTTAATTAGTGTATCATTTTACAGTATATCTACACAGGGAATGGGAGGAGGTCTATTCAGTTGGTTGCAATGTGCAATATCACCACTAGATGCCACTAAATCCTACACACTGCTCCTTTATGAAGCTGGAACCAGAGGATTTGTGCATCAATCAATCAATCAATCAATCAATCAGTTAATAAAATAGCTAGGGATTAGATTCATTATCTGTTAACTCATTGATTAATCAAGGAATCACTGCTGCTCTAGATGTTAGTCTGTTGAGTATGTTTTGCGAAATTTGCCCACTGGTCAATTCAGTTCATCCACCTCTAGTCAAACTAGACAACCTAACCCTCACCAGTCAGCTCCAGTATAGTAACATGAGGGGTCTGCTTCGGGTGATTAGTGCCAGCTCTCTCCAATGTTCAAAGATTACATGATTACATAAGATGGACAACTTTTCCTTTATCTTTGTAGGGAAGTGCAGATTGGGTTACGACATATTCTCTTTCATATCCCTCAATATTGGATTAAAGAAATACATACTACATTTTTTGCAATCTCTACGAAAGGATGAAAAACCCAAAATAAATCAGAAGAAATCATCTATGCTGAGGTCTAAAGGCAGATTGGGTGCATGTGAGTAGAGTCTTTATTCTTTGGATACAATGTCAGATTCACCATCATACAGGGTTATTAAAGTCCAACTTCAAAAGCAAACTGGGATTGGCTGGAGGGATGTATGTAATCATAGAGAATAACAAATCTATCTCTCAACTTTCATTATGGTATTGGCTTATATATAGCAAGGATAAATAATCCATTGTTACAATTCTCTGTTAGATACTATGGCTAATATGGGTTGAAGATGGGTTTGTCCACTGTGTCCATGATGACTCCACCTGTGTTTCTCCGTATGATTCTTACTGGATGCTTACTGGGTTTCAGGTGGGGCCCTAACTGCGTTAGACCCATATGTTTCCCCAAATGGGGTCTGTGGGATCATAATAGACCTTAAATTGGGCCAATTTAGTCAGCCCACATAGGCTTCACATGTGGGGCCCATGTTACTGTTATCTTTATTAATACAGCACCAAAATATTCTTTAAATTTTAATGTATAATATTACTATCTAAAGATTTGTTCTGAATTAAAATATCTAGCATGTCCATGTGGGCCCATATGGGTCAAATTTGGGCTGCAACATAGGTCCCAAGTAGGTTTGTCCATAGTTTCCATGGTACAGAGAGCTCGCGTGGGCTTCACATGTTACTTAAACCATGTGGAACCTACAAAATTTTCCCATGTCCACTCAGTACCCATGTAGCCTACATTTAACGCATGTGGGAACATACTGGCTGCAAAGTTATCCCAGCCATCAAATGGAATAATGAAACAATGTTGAAACTTAATTTTCTTGAAAATGACTTATTTTATTCCAAATCCATTCAACTGATTGTTGCTAGGTGAAAACCTTGTGACTGGCTTATTTCATCTTCATACAGACATCATACTAGGTTTCCAACAGTGACAATGATTATAAACATCAAAAGAATGGATTGAGCCCTTTTTTGTATTCCTATGGAGCAAAAAATGACACAAAAAGCACACTGATTTTTGTTTCTCACATCACTGAAGGCCCTTTCTGCTCAAGGGCCCCTGCACTTGTCCAGATTGCCCAGACTCTGCCATCAACTGCGGTCTCTTAAAGGTATAAACAGGGCTTCAGAGCCTCAGACTTGTATATAAAGGGAGGCATATACAGTAAAAGGTCATTAAGTGCAAATGATAAACTAATGTCTTTCTGCTCAAAAAAAGTGTAAACATGTGCAAAACGAACAAAAATGTCATTAGTTTCCAGTGCTAATGTGCTGCATATATTTCAGGAACTGTTCAAGGAAAATATGTGATCATCTTGACACACATTTAACCCATGTGGGGCCCACATGGACATGCTGACTGACTGATCAATATACTTATGCAAGGTCATGACATACATCAGTTAGGTCAAAATTGAAGAAATATTATAATCCAAATTTTCAGGAATGATAACAAAATTCAAAATCTGAGTGACGTTTTTTCCTCTCTTATTTGCAGTTAAATCTTATCGCAACAATAACCTCAAAATGTACTGGTGTAGGTTGCCATGAACATCTGTACAACAGCCTAAAATACTATGAGAAATGAGAGATGGAATCATTTCAGGCTGAGCTTCTTTTTTCTCCGTCCAGTAGCATTATTCAAACACAGTAAAGATGGGAGTGAGACCTGGGTTCTCACTCATTCCACTTAAGTGGGACAGAATTCAGAGGAACTGAGTCTCACTATCCAAATGCGGACAATGTTTGCTGGGCATCCAGCCCAGTGGCATATATTCTACATTTACACAAAAAATTGCAGCATTAGCTTGTCTTGTATTAAAACAAATCATTCTTATGAGCTGGAAAATTAAAGGCCAGTTGTGCTAAGTTAAATAAATGATTGGTGGACATTCTGAACTTAACAAGCATGGAAGAAGGTGCATCATCTGTTAGGTCTGGATAGGGGAGGTCATGTCAAGTTAAGTCAAGTCAAAGCTTATTTATATAGCAACCCAGGGTGACCACAGTGCTGTACAAACACAAGGTAAAGTAAAAGAACAATTATTAATATATTAAACTACTAAAACTCAATAAACTATACAAAAAAATGTAATAAAATCACAATCAAAAACCAAAAATATGCCGATTTCTAGATAGGTAGTATACAGTGGTCAAAGGCAGATTTAGTGACTTTAGGTTCCTCAAGAAACACAGTCTTGGGGTCTCCTGTGTGTTTATTTTCCTCATCTCTCAACCTGTGGTCCGTTCCATAAAGCATAAAGCTTAGAAAAGCAGGGCTTACTGTCAAACACCTGACTTGAAAAAGCCTAACAAATGAGTTGAGGCTAAAGCAGTTCCATAAAAACCAAGTCACGCTCACGCAATCAAACTAATTTAAGACATGCTCAGGTATTCAGACTAAATGTGTGTGCACGGCTTTCATAAGCAGCCCATGTCGCTGAACACAGATCAAACGGCAAAATCCTAAGAGCCACAAAGCAGCAGCAGTCTGCAGCAAACACTTCTACTGGAGACATAGGAAGATTTTAAACATATGATCACAAAAAGCAATGAATAAAATCCAAGGGAAAAGCAGGCAGAAAAGTGCTGACTGATTGATTGGGTCTGATCTGTCTCTGAAGGTGTGCTCTTTGCACTATGGCACTATACACATGTCCAAACTCCTCAATCAAGGGACACGCCCACTAACAGAGAAGTAGTGCATGGGTTAAAGTTGTTATATAGACTGGACTATAATCAGTTAGAGAAAAAGAGAAATGTATAGACATGCATCCACTAAACAAGTCTTAGTTTAGTTTTTAGACATTATAGTAAATATACTAATCAGAAACCAATACCTATAAAACTACTGTCTACCAGGAAACAACAGTTAATATGGATTTAGATAATACAGTTATTGTCCACATATTTTGTATTTGGACAATTAAATATTCCATATATTTAATTATTTTAATATTAGGCTAAAAATGAAGTCTTATGATATATTAAATCATGTCTTTTCTTTCAAGCTAAGCAGCAACACAGGCTAACCTGACAATTAGTCTGGTCTGGACCAGGTTAGTTTGCCAGTATAAGTTGCTGTGGTAACTGAGTTTGAACTATGCTGAGCTTGCTTTATGGAACTGGTTCCACTGGAAAAAGAGTCAGACTAATGAAATAAGCCTGGCTTATTTGGTAATCCTGCTTTATGGAACAGGTCCCTGGTCTCAACTGTCTTGTGTATTTGAAAAAAGCATATGTTGATGTCAAATCATGTACATATGCATGAGTTATAGAAACATATATAAAATAATTAGTTTTACTTTTTATTACTTTTACTTCTTTATATATACAGGACTGTACAAACAATGAAAAAAACACACAATTTAACATGAATTATTAAATATTATTATTAATTAAGATTCTATTTAGATCATATTTTTAGGTGCTTTAATTGTTGGAAATGCTACGTTAAGCTATTTTCTTTTCTTTCTTCTGTTTTTTAATACTGCATACAATTAATGTATTTTCTGATAAATAATTATATATGCTAATTATAGCATTCAACAACATATTTAATGTAAGACTTGTATCACATGTATGCAGTGATATGTATATTTTCACTGTATTGACTATAGTATTTACTGTAAGTGTGGTATCTGCTTACCTTGTGTTGCACGTGTAGAAGCCACTTGGTAAATATTATTATAAAAAGAGTGCATAAACATTATAAGCCTTGCTTGTCTAGCATGTGCAATAGTCACGTTCTTGTATTGTCACGCAGCCTTTTTTCTTTGTCTGACATAGAATATCTATAATTAAACTTAAAGGGAGAGAAACAGAGTGACAAACCAGCTCACGTAATAATAGTATTAAACAATTTGAACTAACACAAATTTAAAATGTTGATCTTTATAATTCTAATCTGGTGTCAAAGCAGCCTCCCCAAGGTTTGAAAACAGCCTCTAATTAAATGGATTTGGAGCAGATTTATATGACTTTCTAATGGATACGGCTGAACGTTTCACTCTGCTAATGTAATGAATGGGCTAAAGCAGCTGACTTTGACTCATTGACTTGCACAAATATAAATGAGTAATATGACTTTGGGTCTGGTCTATTCATACAGAGCTAAAGGTGATGGATCTTCTAGTTTTCCAGCAATGCTGAGTTCAGGAACATTTAACATTACAATTTCAAACTGTGTACAAGCCTATGCTGCTGCTGTTTTTAGCTTTGAAACAGCAAAACTAAAAATCCTAACAAGTCATTTCCTCTGACATTCTACGCTCAAATGAACCAAGTCAAAGAAAAAATGTTTGCAATATGGTACAGTTATGTAATAAGTTTCAGTGCCAGACTTGAATCAACAGCTGTTTGAACAACAACATTTGAACATCATCTACACCATGTCAAGATAATCACACATTATTCTTGAACACAATAATATATGTGAAATATATGCAGCACATTAGCACTAGAAGCTAATGACAGTTTTGTTTTTCTGTACATTTTTTTTACAGAAAAAAAAAACATTTGCACTTGCTGACCTTTAATAAAATGCTTCCTTTTACACATAAGACCATGCTCTGAAGCCCTACTCGTAGCTCTATAGAGGCCCAGAAAAGGCCATCACTGATGTAGAAACACAAAACAAGCCTCATCCATTCTTTTCATATTGATAATTATTGTCACTGTTGGTAGTATGCCCAAAATAAAATATGTCAGTCACAAGGTTTCCACCTAACAACAATCCAGTGATCCATTTGGAATAAAATAAAAGTAATTTTTAAAAACTTAAACTTTTATTCGTCAATTTAATGCCTGGGATGGTCATAACTTCCCAGCCAGGGCCCCACATGGGTTCAATGTGGACTATGTAAGTACTCAGTGGACATGGGCCCCACATGTGAAGCAGTGCATGGGCTAACTGTGTGAGCCCCATAAGTGATGGAAGTGGGCTAAATGAACAAGTGAAGTAAACAGAAAACTGCATGGGCCTCATATGGTTTAAGAAACATGGCCGCCAAATGTGAAGTAAGGCTGAATGATATATTGTTATTGTAACTATATGTAGATATGAATGTACAGTGCAACAAATCAATATTGGTAAAAGCAACAATATGGACAATATCAAATGCAGCTATAGATAGCAATGCTTTTTTACTTATTGTATTTATTTTAATGCAGTCTAAGCAGAGCTTAATTTGTGCCGGATCCTGCCGGAACAGGA
>JANJYP010080204.1:0-15196 GCA_024605115.1 Rastrelliger brachysoma | reverse complement strand
GGGAGCGACATGTTCATTATTTTTCTCAGAGGATATGATGAATGTGTGGATAGTGGTATCTTCTGCAAATTCACAAAATACTGCGGATATGATGCTGTGTTTTTTTTTTTTTTTATCTTAACAGACCCATCAAGACCTTTAAAGTTGCACTAACCCACAGTGAATTATCACCTAAATCTGCAATCCTCCTCCGCCCTACTGTGCGGTTAAGAGTCTCTTTGCTCATCATTTTGGTTTTCCGGCCTACAACTTGTTTACGCTTAGTATCACTGCTCTAATCAACCTGATTTCCTGCAGCAGTGAGCTGGAAATGAGACACCAAAATGGGAGACAAAGTTAGCGACTAATTGGTGAACATATTGGTGCACGTTGCAATTAAAGAGCCGGATATTTCCCCTCACAAGTTGGTGGAGATCAAAAAAGGCGAGGGGGCGAGGGGGGGAAAGGAGTCAAAAATTGGACTTTCATTAATCAGGAGAACCAGAAACACAACAGAAAATGGCTGCAAATGTTACTCCTGTCTCCTAGATTTTGAAAATAGCAGAGTCTTTGCTAACACATTTAATGATATTATGTCAATACTGCCTGTAAATATATATATAAACACGATGCTTGACAGTGTTGTGCAAAGAGCTGCTCTCTTTCCTTTAATAAAAGACCCTTTCACAGGCTGCCGTGAGTCACAGTAATAGCACCTGTTCCCACCAGCTCTATAAATACAAATATTATAAACATTAAATATTCAAAAAAAAAAAAAAAAACCTGTCATTTAGAAGTTGTACATTATGTAACAGCACTCATAAGTAATTATGAGGGTGAAAAATTTAACTGTTTTTATTACTTTGCGGCATAATGGCTAGAGCACAGTAGTCGGGGTCACAGGGTTCCCACTTGTGCTAAAAATGGATGTAGTGATGACAGTAGAGGGCTTTAGATGAAAGCATACTCCAAAAAGCAGGTTCAATGTTCATTAGATATGGTCAAACACTTGCGGGTGTTGGTGTGGAAACAGGATTCGAAGTGGATTGTTTCAGGCAGCAACAGCTATCTCGTCTTCTCTTCATATCCCACTTCTAGTCTAAGGACACATTCGATGAACTGGCTCATTCAACAAAAACAAAAACACAATTCTTATACCCTAATGAGAATAGGTTCTATTTATAAACACTATATTCTATTTCTGCCAATATTTCTGCCAATAGATGCCCCTAAATCGCACGTTCAGGTCCTTTAAGAGGAATGAATCACAGCGAAGCACAAGTCGTGATCTGGACCGCTGCCTGGTGAAAAGCCCTCATTATCATCAGTTGGCTGGCTGAAAAAACAACAGACTAATAATGAATGGATAACTAGCACTTGATTGGTTTGATTCAAGACACGATGTCAAGTAAAACATTCTTCACATCTTTTTTTGAGAGCCTGTGAACAGCTGCAAATGTCACAATAAAGCAAGCAAAGTCACGAACCTTTGCTTCAGCGACGTTAGTTAAAAGGTTTTTGTGGTACGAAGCACAGATGGTATGTGCAGGTGATCTAATAGTTCTGCAATCACATCGCGGTTACAGTCACCCCAGGAGTAAATGCTATTAATCCAGTTCCATTGAATTCGTAAAAAAAAAAAAAGTGTCTATGTGCCTATGATGTGGTGTCTCTGTGCCCGGTTTTAAGAGGACACACCACCCGCTTATATAATAATACCATGCCAAAGATGAGTCATCATCATGGGACACAGAGGTTAAGCTTCCTGCAGCTCCCATAAAAAGCAGCAATGCTGTCATGTTTGAGATGTAGCCGAAAAAAACATACACAAATACAAGCACATGGAAACACAAACACAGACACATACCCACTGGCTCGCACAAACACAGACACAGACCCACAAACCAACACACACACACATACACACACACAGTTTCACACATAAGTCAGGTGAAAAGTTGCAGTACTGTCAAATACATATTGCATTGATGTGCTACTTTATCATCATGTGGGTTCCCTTTTTGTTCGTATGCTGTGCACCACCATGCAGGTGACATGATAGATGTTCCTGCGAACAGCAGCGGCTTGTGTGAATAAATTACAGTCGTGCATACAAAAAAACCACATCAATACAATTCTGCTTAATAAATGTATAAGGGAATAAATGAATGTGGCAAGCAACACTGAAAAACACAGGTTAGCTTTAACAATGACATTGCTAACATGAACATCACACGTCTATACAGTATAACTTAAGCCATTTTTAGGAAATTACAACAAAGGATGTTTCTACATGTTCACCACAATCATCTTTTTTTGCAACAGTATTACAGTGGAAACTAAAAAAAGGGATCTTTAAAGTGCAGCAATAGCCTCATGTTCACTCTCACTTTCACTTTACCTTCAGTCAAAGGGTAGATAACGGCTGTCTTCACAAGCAATTGAGCAGTTTAGTGATTACAACAGAGTGCTGTTGACGTTGTGTGGTTGACGGTTTGTGCGTACATTTCAGTGTTGAAAACAGGTCATCCATGTAACTGTGAGGTGAGGCAAGCAGGCTGTGGCGGAAATAAACAAGCATATGTGGCAGTTTGGCTATAATGCATGAGAGCAGGAAGCTATTAACATGGCATTACCAGACCAACAAGGGGCAGGAAATTAAATTTGGCTGCCTCTGAGAAGGTTATGTCCCGGCCTTCCCTCGTGGTGAGTAATTGATTAATATAGCTTTCCACAGCTCTTGTACTCCCATATATTTTCCACTTTCCATATATTCCACTCTATGATTCCTGCATATTTAGACAATGCAGACTTTTATCACTCAGCTTTGAGTACGGGTCAGATGTTTTTCTCACTTTATATAAATAAAATCATTTTGACTTGGATTAACACTCAGCGAAAGGTCATTACAGTGTGACAAGTGAGAGACATGAGTCTCTTCAAGTCTGCATACGCAAGAGAAAATCTTCTGTTTAGTACAGCTACCGTGGCGACAGTCTGTCAAACGTCAACCATATTAAAAAAAAAACAACACTGACGCCATGTCCTCCCTATGCCACAAGAGTGACACAAGCATGAAGTGTGCTGCTTGAAACCATTAGTGTCACATTTAATCAAAGTTAGTGTGTTGGCCATGTGTGATTGTCACCGTGCTGCTCTTAAAGACTCAGGACATTGTTTCCTGTGTCAGCTAACCACACCAAAACTAATGAGTTCTCAGGCAGTGATGAACAT
The DNA here is from genome assembly GCA_024605115.1 of Rastrelliger brachysoma. Classification (NCBI taxonomy): domain Eukaryota; kingdom Metazoa; phylum Chordata; class Actinopteri; order Scombriformes; family Scombridae; genus Rastrelliger; species Rastrelliger brachysoma. The sequence goes on along the minus strand of JANJYP010080204.1, from coordinate 11,983 downwards.
TTGAAATACATGATGTGAAAACTGTACAAAACAGGGCGCCACAATTAATTTATTATTGTGTACGACTATTGTATTACTCACAATATATCAGCAATATTGTACAGTGTTAGTCTTGCCATTTTTTTTTCTTGAAAATAGGACAGTTGAAGCAGTAAAAAAAGCTACTTTGGGTCGTGAAAAGACTAAAATATTAGGCACTCATTATATCTGGATAAATGTATAAGTGATAATTATGCAGCTCTAGCAAAGGTCAGATGTACTTTACAACAATTCTCACTAACCGACCGTAAATATAACCTTACACAAACACTGTTGATCATTAACGTCAGACACCACCGGGGTCCTGTCACAGATTGAGATAAGAGGACAAAGTAAACATAACCTTCCCTTACCTGAATTATGACGATGACAGCTAAAGGGCACAGAAAGTTCTGCAACACACAAGGTGTTGATTTTATGCAAGATTAAATGAACCAAGTGCAAGTCATAACAAGACAAATACAGTTGAGTAGGATTTGGCTCTAGCTTAGTCTTTGTTTGAGATCAGTAGAGGGAAAAAAAAAACGCTCTAGATCAAGTTATTATTTTGATTTGACATTTTAGTGTTGACTGTACCTGCACTACAAGTTAGGTCTTTGTCATCAGAAACAGTGAAGCGATTGAGACAAAAAGCAAATCCAAGAGGGAGAGTGAGAGCTAAACAAACTTGCCATTAAACAAGTCTGTTTGAGGTGGCGGGAACGTGTGTTCCTGCCTGTATTTCACTCTGCAAACACACACACACACACACACACACACACACAGCAAATACAATGAAGTGAGTCTGTGCTTTAGAGGCCTTAACCCCAACGGATGCACAGATACACTATTACACACATTCACACCTGGGATATCACTCAGATAAGATCACACTCATGCAAATACACCCACCCACACACATACACACACACACACACAATTCATGCCCTTATCCTGATGCTGTTAATTGTGTTTACCATGTAGTACAAAGCCACTGTTTAATGTGTTTAGCTTAAGCCAGTTTTTTCTTTTTTTTTATTTGCATACTTGCTTTCACCTGTTACACCAGGCTGTTGCCAAGACCTAGAGGCATTACCCATACAATGGATATAGTTTCAGTTCAGAGTCCTCTTTAGTCTTTGTTTATCTGGACACTCTGAGAGATAAATTAATTTAAACCTCCCCTACCTCAAATTATAACAAATTAGTGTAGATAATGATTATTTAGCCTCCGGCTGCTACTTTTTAACTCATATAAAAATAATAATAAATCAGTTGACGTGTGGTGTGAATGATACACCGGCAACATGAATAAAGCATTCATTCATTATACATGCATGATATAAATACTAGGCAAAGTACCCTAACAGAACATGCATATTTGATCTATAATGATCTGCTTGATTTAATAAATTAGTAGCACCACAGACTGTTCTTTCTTTTTTTATAATCCACTTTTTTAAGATGTGAAAAATACTGTCACGTGACTCTGAAGCTGACGGTGATGGCACAAAATGATGATGGTTAAATAGGGCCCTTTTCCACTACACGTTTTTTGTAACCACTGGGGTTGGACCTGAGATCCGTTACGATTTTTCGTACCTATTTCAGAGGTGGCTCTAGCCGTGCTGAGCTGGTACTAAATGATAAGTCGAACGATTACCAGCCACTGATTGGTCAGAGCCGTTGTCACTGAGGAGCCCCGACATTTCTGTGCCATTTCTGCTACCTGCACTAAGGTTTCACCGTGTTTTGTGGACGAGGTCCAGACCTTTGTGTCTTGAAGCCAATGAGCGGATCCAACAAGAGCTGAACGGAGCCACGAGGAATGAAGCACCACTGTGTAATAATGACAACCCACCCACTGTGAGTAGGTACCAGGGCCGGTGGAAACGCAACACAAACCGTGTAGAGCCAAGTTGAGTCGAGTGGAGTATGTAGTGGAAAAGTGCCATTAGTCACCAAAATATTGATTCTCTGCTCACTACTAAGTAAACTATTTAGTGTGTTATATAGGGAATGAGTGCACAGCCAAAAACTACCCTTCAATTTCAATTTCATTACATCTCTGCTGAAATTTGTTACATAATCAGAATATGGCCAGAATATACTCAGTTGCAATTCTCATGCAAGTGTTTTGTTTTTCATCAGCTTAAAGATAAAAAAAAAAAAAAAAAAAAAAAAAAAAAAAAAAAAATGGCACAGAGCGTGTGAAATGACTGATTTGTTAAGCAAAACAGCCAGTCAAACAACTCTAACAGGTTGCCTCAAACATAATTTCAACATGATATCATTCAATAGCTGCTGATAAGTACTAGCACTAGACTAAACACAAAACTACAGTTGATGGTCAGCCACTAATGTGTCATGACAGTCCAACAGCAGTCAATGGCCTTGGTATGTCAGCACCATTATTCCCTCCTTTGTTCTCTTACAACTAAGTAATAAAATAAAAAAATGGCTGTTTCTCTTAAGTTCTTACACAGTATAATATTCTGTACATATGTAGTGACTTTGAGAGGGGAAATCCTCTTTTCTCTTTTAACTGCTGCTCCGAGGGGGGTCATATGTCAAGGTCAGCAGCAGAGCAGTACCCCTAAAATAATCAGTGTTTTGCTCAAGGACACTTCTGCAGGATGTTTACTGTCATGGGGACTTGAACATGAAACATGGCACGCCAAGTCCACTTGTTAGTGGATAGATATAATCAATGTTTCACATGTGGATAAGATTTCAGAAAGGCCTTGCTGCCAAATCGGGAAGTAACAACCTTAAAAAGAGAAAAACAGGAGGCAATTGCATGACTTCAGGCAGACCTATTTAACAAAATGAAGACCAACGATGTAGTTCATTGACCCAGACACTGGAGAAAAGGGTTATATTTTCCCCTTTGCTGGAACTTTCGGTTCCTTTCTTTCTTTGGCTCTTGGACATCCTATGAGTCAGTCAGCAACTCTAGTTCCTCTCATATTATCACTCCCTCATTTTTGTCTCCCTCTCTCTTCTACTATACTTCCTCTTTATACTTCTGCTTTTCTCACAGTTACGTGCCAAGTGGCTATGGCAGTTATCTGACTCCATGTATCTATTCAGATTGGGCCTATAATAACTGTCTGCTTGTCATCTCGTAGGATCCCTCTGACTAAACCACACAGACATAGAAATGGGAAGATAGTGTTCGTGACCACCGTCTGTTCTTTAGTCATTGTCATTGCAGCAATGTTAAAACAAAATTTAGAAAGTTTCACAATCCCTGAGTTATGATTCATCAAGTTATACCTGATGAACTTTCTTAACGGTACTGCCATGTGGTTATAATTTAGGGTAACAAATGGAGATGTGTGATGAGTGTCTGGATGCTTCAAAGGCATCATAAACTCTAAGGTGTTGTTCATGAAGAAGGAAAAACAACTTCTGAGAGGTTTCTTTGTTTAATGAACGAAAACAAGGATTACCAGCATTAGCGAAAAGTAAAATGAAAAACACGAGATCTCTTTGCATACAGCCAATCTGAACTGTGCCCATTTTGATGATTTGTGCCTATAGCATTATGTCAAATGAGCTTTAAATGGATTGGCATCACACATGTGAGGTTCCTGAGACAAGTCGTTTGTTAGAGAGGAAATGAAGCTTTTGCTGAGAAATTCAGTAACTCCTATCCTAACCAGGGGTTTTTCTTCGGTTTCTTTCCCACCAGAGTCTCAAGTGGAGGCGAATCCTTTCACAGTGAGGAAGTGAATGAGCGTCATTGTGGCTTTGCATGGGATTAGCCCATTTTAAAGCCCCTTAGTAAGATTTACCCACATTATTCACATTTTAATGGACATTCCCACCCACACATACACATGCTCGCTAAAATCAAAATCCATGGCAATGAAATAAGGCGGCGGGAGGCTTACTACAAGGGAAGAAATTTCAAGGTTCAATGACCTCACTCAAGTGAAAGTATTGTGTGGCTACAATACGAGCATTGAACTTATTGAAATTGAGAAAACCCATATAGGCAGTGTTCCTGTTTAGATGAGGGAGTATGAATATACAAAGAGGTATAGAACAAATACTATCTGAGCTTCTGAAAAGAATCCAAATTGGTGTTATATGTAACATTATACCTGATAAAATATCGTCATGATAAATTGTCTTTGATTATAATGGTATCACCAGTAACGTACAGTATCTGGAGATAAAACTGCTTGGGTGTGTGGTGGGATTGGAATCCATGAATGAAGCAGCCAGAACTGGGAGGAGAAATGAAGCCAGTTGCACTACTCTGGCCTTGAAAGTAGTAGATGCTGTATATTACAACATTTGTTGCTGTAAAATTTGTGCTGTAGGACTTTTTTCCCAAAGGACTCTCCACCCAGCCCATTAATGGTCACTGTTTTCAAAGATAAGAGAAGTCTATGTGATTAACTGCAAACTCACACTGCAAAAATCAGTTGGTCACACGGACTTGTCACACAAGTTTGCATTGTTCAGGTTTAGTATTTCAGTCAAGTTAGTGATATTTATATAGCGTCACAATCACAGCAGGAGTCACATCTGGGCATTTTTCATATCTAGACAGTACTCTGTAATTTAGAGACCCAACATTTCTCCATAAGCAAGCACTTGGCAACAGCAGTAAGGAAAAAGACTCCCCTTTAATTCAAAGAAATCTTGAGCAGAATCGGGCTCTAGGTTGGCGACCATCTGCTTTAACCAGTTGGGTTGGGTCAGTTGTTCATGCCAGATAAAGGAGATTATAGTGGAAGCGTCCATAATTTTCAAATTCCTTGAACCAAGAAGTTTATACAAAGGTAATATAGTGAGCAGAAAAACTCCAGTCCACACCCAGTCACATCAAGGACAAGAAAAAAAAAGTTCTAACCAGTAGAAAATGGCTGTGGGAACACTGATAAATTAGACTAGCTATTCTGCCTGCACATGCATTTGCATAAACACTATGTTGAGTAAGTATCCTTTTTTAAATGATCAATCAGCTACACTTCACTAAAGCATAAGCAGCACTAGAAGAGAGTGTCATGTTGCCGTAGCAATTAAGTGAAAGGTATCTTCATCGATCATGGCTGAAAATGACATATTGGGCTTGCTAACTGAAATGTCAACAACGATCCACAGACAACTCTAACACTCGTCTGCCACTACTCCAAAATGCCAAACTGTGGGAAACAGTGATAGCAGGAGGTTAAATGAATGACAAAAAAAATGAGTTGATTAGGCTGAAAGGTGCTGAAAAAGGAAGCAACTAGTACTTGCATGACAGATATAGAGCACTGGATGAGGAGGGGGTACTGGGCTGCTTTGACTGGCAGCTGGAGCAATAGGGGGTTAGAGGTCATGCTGTGCCTGTGCACTTCACAGTACAGGCAGGAGGGAGCAGAGAGAGCCGCCTCAGGTCCTGGCAGCCACAGGTGGGCTTTGTGGTCTATCATCATGGATTCTGTGCCACTAAGATGCATCTAAACCCTCTTATCAGAAAGACAAATAACAAGTAGACTATCTTTGAATGTGTGTGGTCATATCAACTTTTATTTTTATGTACATACCAGAATATAAAATACATATATGTACCCTTGGAAAATATCCCATCGACCTTTCACTTTCTTCTATCGTTAAGACCTTTTCCGACATAGAATCTGCAAATCTCCTTTAGTCTACCTGAAATACTATGTACTATTTGCTGTTTGCAGTCATATATTTATGGAAATATGTACTCCCAATCTCCCACCTCAAGATCTAGTAACATTACAGGGAAAATGCTGCACGGCTGTGTTGTGAATGAAAGGAGTAACACTGCTGGGATAAGCACATAAAGGCTTATGTCAGTCTGACAAAAGATGTTTTCACATGGATTACCGTTGCCTTGCCAGTGAGTTTGCAGGTGATTTGTCTTATAGAATATTATATAACATTAACTTAAAATGATGGAATATTATGGGGATTATATGTATTACAACAGCGCTGGCACCAGACAACAACAGCTCCTCACCTCCGCTAAGTATACACATACATCCGGCCTGGCCCCATCTCCTTCTATTGATAAGTGTGTATGCCATTTTTTTGACTGTCCATGCTTCCTGTGCACTGTGTAGCTGTGTACTGATAATGAAAATCCCTAGCTGTGAATATTTGGTGATCCTTCTGAGGCCCTTCCTGGCAGACACTGAGCTGTTTTCTGAGAACTGCTATTGAATTGTCTCAAGAGTACATATATTTAGCATCTCTCTCCAGTCCTTGTTCTCACTTGTTCTAGATGTTTCATCCTTTTACAACCATAGCTGTCTTAATATTGCTGTAAACCAGGGTTTATTCGGCTAACCCTGTATTCATTCAGATTATGGGTAGCCATGATTGGCAGTGTTGATTGTAGTGAAACCATGTTCTCTTCTCCTGTTGGGCATTTAGCATTGCTTACCACCATGAGGCTGCCAACCCTGGCGCCATCTTGATCTTGATCTGTCACCAATCTGTCATCAATCTCACACGTTAGTCTCCATTGTGGGAATACATGTTGTATTGCCAGGGATTGGACCACAACTCTCAGATGATATCTGATATCTGACAATGAGGTTTTTTTTGGCAATATTGGAGCTTGTTTTGAAGATGGTTTACTGTCTTGTTATATCATCCTTGGCATGAAAGGATCTCAGCCCTGAACCAACTTTCAAAATTTGTACCTTTGTTGCCAATTTCAACTTATTTTCAGGAAGACCAAGTGAAGTAAAAATGTTGGTTATACAATGTATTGTTGGAGTTCAGGGTACAGTATCTTCTCTTCAGTAGTTGTTTGATGTGAGACATATGAAATGTTACAGAAATATGAACCTACAATCAGCAGACAGTCAACTCTGAAATTATTACTTGGGGTTAATTTTTCAAATATCACCATCATTTAAAAAATGAATATTTATGAGTACAGTGTCTGAAAGAGGCTGTAGATATTGTATTTGAGCCTCATCCTCTTAAACACTCTGCTCTAGTGGCAGCACTGTGGGTTCAGATTAGACCCTGGTAAGAGGAACTAAATTAGGCTGACATCTGCTGCTAATATCTTGCTCATCAAACAATGGGATGCACAAGTACCATGATAGATTTTCTGAGAATAGTAAGTAAAATTTAGCGTGTGGGTGAATGTGTATGCAATTATTCGTAACCTAGTATTTATAGAAACTGTAATATATGATGAACACATTAAAATATCCTTTTAAGGACAGGACAAAACGCTGAAGTCTGTGCAATGTTAAGGAAGTTCATGTGTGTAATGCAGAGGTCATTACGACTGTGATGAATCAGATGCAATGACCTAAACTTATTTCCTGCACACCACTGAGATTCAGGATTTGACAATACACTGAAATGTTATCAAAAATCTACTATGAATTGTGGTGTATATTAATCAGTCAAAGGTAAAGGCATTGCCAGGGCTGTGTAGACGATTTGTCTGGGCAAGCTTGGAGCTGAACAGAGCTGAAGGTGGGTGGTGGAGGTGGGTGCTTCAGAGGAGGAAGAATCTACTTTTTTTCTGGAGATGTGATGGGACTAGCTGGCAGAGGAGGTGCTTATTCTGTAACCCTTGTGACATTCCTACTCTCACCCACCTACTCTAACATCAGAGCAAGGTTTGTATGTAGGCGTTCAGTCTAAATAGCACAAGAGATGGTTACATCAGATTCTGTGTTGCTAAAATGTCTCATCCACTGCTGCCTTCAAGGCAGAAACAAAAGGGTGCCCAGGTTCCTTGAGTTCACCTTGTTTTGCGCATCCTCGGTACTTCAAAAAGCTTAATTATCCTGCTAGCTGTCCAAAGTCAGTTCAAAAGTACTTGTAAAGTTTAGTAATGTAGAAGCATTGGGTTATCACAAAATAACACTGTTTTAAACTAGCATTAAGACTCTTTTTTAAAAACATTGATTTTTAAAATGTATAAAATATTATACCTTTCATTATGGTTTATTATGTGCAAAAATGTACTGTTTAGTTTACTTCTGTCTTTCACAGGTAGCTTTGCCTTACTTCCAGAGGACAATCGATTGCATGTATCCTGCATGTGTTTCAACACAGGTGACTCATTTTACATGTACACATACAATCAGCCCAGCTTTGGCCTTGCATTTTTGTGTTTCAATTGTGTGGTCTGCTTTACCAAGCACACGTGCATGCTAACTGTCTAGGGCTTTGGGTTTAACTACATCTAAGGTCAACAAGTGAAAAGAGAGTATATAATGGAAATACTGTACAACAGCAATACAACACGTGAAGCCAACTGAACAGCCTGAAAAAACTATTTCAAATATTAATGTGGGATGTAGCACTAAAAAAGCTAACATACATACAGACTGGCAATCTGTGATATATTGTACTGTTCTGTTATTTTGAGAGGAAATGCATACAACAGCTCTAAAGAATAATTTTCAGAGGAGGGAAAGACTCCAGAGGTAGGAGAGGTCCTACTGGGCAAACATCTGAGAACCGGAGGAAAGATTTGACAGACAAGGAAAACATTTCAAACAGTAGAGCTCTTCTTGTCATTTTTATTGTACCACCTCCACAAGGGCCAGGGGTTAGCGTTAAACAGGCCAAACCTTTAAGCCCACTCTGTCCTGAAGCAGGTGGATCAACAGACTGACAAGTGTTTCCTCCTCGGCGCATATAAACACCAAGGCTATTGTGCTCTATAGAGAGTGGTATAGGAACAGAGGAAATTTGTTCTATCATCTGAGTCTCATGTCAGTAAAAAAAAAATAAATAAAAAGATATCAAAGTCCAGCTGCTTCATATCATACACAGTAGACAGTTCAGAAGGAGAGAGGTGTGAGGAACAAAAAATAAGACTGAGAACAAAGAATAAATGGAGCATGTACTGTAGGAGTGGCAGAAGAAAGATTACAAGTTTGAGAGACCACAATGCAAGCGGAAGGGTTTGGTAGTTCTGTAAATGTATCCCAGGGTAAGACATCAGAATCCCCAGCTAATTTCATTTTTGGGAACAAGTTTTAGAAACACGCCTACAATGAAAATGCTCACTTATTGTGTATAGCCACAATACCGTGTCTCAGCAGGCTTTACAGCTGAGAATCAGCAGTGCTTCCAGATATGCGAGCTCTCAAAAGGTGCATTCAGACTTCGCATTAAGTAAATTTCCGCCATCCTTACATTGTGCAAATTTGACTGCGAGACTAGTGTGGAAAAAACAGCAAATGCGATGACAAGGGAAGAAGTCTGTACATTCATGATGTGGAGTTACACGGACTCCCTATAATACCACATTTTTTGGCTGAAGTAAACAGATTTTGAAACTGCACGGACTAATTTGCACCGCTTGTAGAGTAAACCGACATCTTTTGCTTCCCTTTGCATCTTTTTATTGACTCTGTATGCAGTTACACCACACGTACAATTACTTTTATCTGCTCTGGCAACAACAACAACAACAACAACTGCCAAAAAAACCCTAACAAAAAAATGTATTGAAGTGTAAAAACATGCATATGCTCAACAGGAACTCAATGTTTACCAGATGCTGACCTTTATAGACAAACTGCCGAAGCAGCTGGCACACATCATTTCACGTATTTGATATGAACATATGACATTTGCGTGAATTCAGAGGAAAATTTTAGAATTAGATTGAAGACACCTAATCCAGTTGATCCATGCTATAATCAGGGACATCACTGTGTCAATTGTTGACCAAGGTTCTAGCTCCTGTTGTGTGTCACAAGATTACTGAATGTTTCTTGACAAGGGCCATGGCTGTCAGTTCAGGCCGAGGCCTTTGAAGTGGTGCCACTGATTCACTAGAGCAGCAAAGGGACTTTCTAAGAATAACTTACTGTAGAGAAGGACATAAGTGGGTGACTTCCTTTCATTAGGCTCACTTAAGTGTTCAAATATAGCTGGTCACAAGGGGACTTGCGGCACAAAGGTGGCATGTGGACATATTCATGAAAAAGAAAACTGTGGTGGGTCAGAGTGAGGACATTTACGCTGAGTTTGTTCCATTTTTGTTCCACTTTATTTCTATACAATAGACTCTTTTTATCAATACAACATTCTTTCACAGTTTATTCATAGTTCATGCAAAAAATGTGAAACTGAAGGAATTAATTTAAGATTGTCATAAATGTACTCTGAGAAACATTGTTGTCTTTATTTTTATCTATGTTCGACATTTTTGTTGTATTGAATAAAAATAATTTGTATCAACTGTCTACCAAGACTTCCTTAAACTTTTTTTTTTCTATTTGTGGACTTCTTCTAGAAAGAGCGAGGTTAGATAGAGTTCATTTCTGTAAACTTCAGAAATGATCAGAATTTAACTTTTAATATTTAATTAATTCTAGTTCTTTACCATTCGTGGCTCAGGTTTTCTTTATTAATTCAAGATTAAGATTACGTGATGTGTCACAAATGACAAGGTAATCTTATGCTATCCACAAGTTTAAACACTTATTTTTATTATTATCTTCTTTTTTTTTGACTACAACTGGGGCTTCTTCTTTGCATGTAACTGTTTTCGTTCAGATATCAGATTTTGCTGCATCACTAGCTTCGGTCAGCCATATTTTAAATACTATACACCCATTGATGCATGGATGATCTGTAATGTCAACATATGCACAGTGGGTTCAAACTTACTTCCATGAATCAGCAGACACTAGAAACACATTTCTGGCTAAATCCGGTAAGTACCCCTCATTCAGTTTTCTAACAAAACTAACCAACTCTAGGAATAACAAAAATGTGTAATCTCACGACACGCCNCACAGTGGGTTCAAACTTACTTCCATGAATCAGCAGACACTACAAAAAACACATTTCTGGCTAAATCCGGTAAGTACCCCTCATTCAGTTTTCTAACAAAACTAACCAACTCTAGGAATAACAAAAATGTGTAATCTCACGACACGCTGCTACAGACGAACTCAGTGACCTTACAAATTTACGCATATTCTATTAATGTTTAACATTTTTTACCAGCATCGCTTCTATCAGGTAGGGATTTTCCAGTAATACTGTAGTAACAAGCAACCAACTGTAACACTGACCATTCACAAGTTGTACTGTTCTTCTGAATGGTAGTTACATAATGCTGTCAGAGTTAATACCTAAAGAAGAGTGCCGTTAACATTCTGCCATTNACCAACTGTAACACTGACCATTCACAAGTTGTACTGTTCTTCTGAATGGTAGTTACATAATGCTGTCAGAGTTAATACCTAAAGAAGTGTGCCGTTAACAAGAACAATATCTGTGAATGGCAGAATGAATGGGAGTATACAGGGAAATACCAAAGCAGGATGTGAAATAAGATACCATGAAAAAGCTTTATATTTTAAGCGTGTTTTATAGTTATCTTTGTCTCACTTTAGATGACAGTAATTTTTANCAGGATGTGAAATAAGATACCATGAAAAAGCTTTATATTTTAAGTGTGTTTTATAGTTATCTTTGTCTCACTTTAGATGACAGTAATTTTTATTACCTGTGAATTTTTTTTTTGTGTTTTCTTTTTTAAAAAAAAGGACACATTTGTTCCAGTCATGTAAGATAAGACTCACCTAACAGACACGGAGAACTTGTATTCAGGGGTGAAATGTGTTGCCATATGGAAGGCTTAGGTATATGTAGGACAGTAGGAGGTTAATCTTTCCATGTAATCTTGACACATATCCAAACATGAGCATGACTCATATCCTTTTTACCTCCCTGGGAATGCTAACCTGGATATTACCCGACATGTAAACAACTCAACAGGAGTTGGGAAAGAAAGAGAGTTACAAAGAGGATGGACAAAGATCAGTCACGTTGGTTCAAAGTGTCACAACAAATCCAGCATTTGAAATTCATCTGCTGCTGATAATCTAATGAAAGGCAGAGCAAACACACCTGAACGGTTTTGAATATACGCTCTGACTAGAGAGGCCTAAATGCAATGAAGTCAGCAACGTCTTAACATAAA